>VZUA01036511.1:12097-28368 GCA_013401035.1 Horornis vulcanius | reverse complement strand
AAACCAAACCAAAACAAAACCCCCAAATGGGCAGCCCCAGGAAGGCCTGTGATGATAAAGTGGTTATTAATCTGAGTGCAAAATGTGCTCAGGGCATTTACTTTAAGCCACAAATAAAAATGGGAAGCTGAGCTCAGTTGAGCATAAACATATTTAGAAAGGAGATGTTGCATGGCTCTAAGTCAGGTATTTTTGTATTAATTCTGTGAACAACCATTAGATCTCACAAAAGTCCCCAAAAGTATTTTACAAAGGAAAACGCAGACTTTCCATGACTGCCTTGACATATTCGAGACACCTATACTGGGTTTTTTTCGGGCAAATCACCATTAGCAAAACCATAGACTTAAAATATCTCAATCTGTACCTGCACAAAATCCATTGCAGTATCTTAGAGACAAAATCTGAGGCTTTTCTTTATGTCAAGTAGTAAATTGCTTACGGTGACAGTACCACTGAATAAACTGAAGACAAATTTTTTTCCTCAGAGTTATCCATACACAAAAGATTTGCATCGCTTGAGCTCCTCAGTAATTTCTCTAAATCTAAATACAGCACCTAAATCATTTACTGCAGTCTGGAACAATACCAATCTTGACCTTACAGATGGGAGTGATCTACTGGTTAAAAGTGTTCCCAGTGGCTCTGGAAATGTGTCCAGTCCCTGGAGCTGCCATGAGCTTCCCCTGTGACCTCAGAACAGCACCTTTTCTCTGGACTCTGTTTCCCACATGTAAAGTGAGGATAACAAATCAGGTGACATCTGGCTTATTTAGACAATATTTTCTTTGGGAAGAGATTAATTTTCTACCATGTAGTTTAATGTCTTAGGCAAAGTGGCTCAAGATTTTGTTTGGAGCTCCAAACCACTGATCAAGCAACATCAACATGAAATGCTAAGAGAGNCCATGTAGTTTAATGTCTTAGGCAAAGTGGCTCAAGATTTTGTTTGGAGCTCCAAACCACTGATCAAGCAACATCAACATGAAATGCTAAGAGAGCCCTTTGATCACCCCTGCAACAATGCCTAATCCCAAAATCACTAAATAGTGTATGAAATCAAGTGCCTAATAATTATCTGTTAATTTAAATGCATATATATAATTTATCAAATATCCTCCTGCATATGCACTACTGTTCCATATGAAAATATGCAAACTTTTTTCATTTTTAATGACTTTTATTAAGTTTTTTTTTAAATATCACTAGAGACAAAGCTGTAAGCATGCTGTATGAACATAGTGTAATCATAATGACTGAGTCAGAACTTGAATTGTTACACTTTGTACAAAATGAAGAAATCTGCATTTCATACAAATACCTCCCAGCAAGTCAATATTAAACTCGATTCCACAACACTAAACCAGAGATGGCTGACAGTCCTTAAGTGCTAAAGAACATTATTAATATTCTAGAAATTAAACTCCCAGTTAGGAAATGTCAGATACAAAATTGGAACATGGAGTCCTATTTAATCTTTATTGGGCACATATTGGAGAACAGTGTCTTTAATTTAATATCCACACTTCATAATTTCTTAAGTATTTAAGGCTAAGAGAAATGATTTGATCATTCTGTATATAAATGACTGACATTTCATCATTATTCTTGGACTGTGCCCAAAAATCTCACACTTGACAGAACCATCAGTCCCACAAAATGTGTTCCTGAAGACAATCACAGAATGATTAAGATTTGAAAATACCTCTGAGATCATAAAATCCAACATTTGAACAAATACTTCCATGTCAAGTGAACCATGGCACCAAGTGCCACGTCCATTTGTTTCCTGAACACCTCCAGGCATGGTGACTCCACCATGTCCCTGGGCAGGCCCTCCCAATGCCTGACAACCCTTTCTGTGAAGAAATTCTTGCTGATGTCCAACCTCAACCTTCTCCAGCACAGCTTGAGGCCATTTCCTCTTACTCTACTGGTTATCTGGGAGAAGGAGCCGACCCCAAGCTGGCTACCACCACCTTTCAAGGATTTGCAAAGAATGAGGTCTCAAGGGATGGAGAACTTACCATACCCATGGACAGGTGCTACAGTGACTAATCCCTCTGAACAGTGTGCCTAATTTTCGATTTGGTTTGTGCTTTGAGATCACAGGTGGTGGTTCCTATCTTTCTTTTCACAGAAAAAGCACCCAGCTTCTCCTGCTCAGTTATCAAGTCCACTCAAACTATTTTTCTGAAAAAATAAGCAGACAGAGATCCTTAAGTCTCATACTCTAAAGCCTTAAAAAAAAAAAATCATTGTTGTACGCCTCTCCTGATCTCCAAATACCTTTAGGAAGAAGGGTACCAAAGCAATGTGCCCACTTCAGGAGCAGCCTTGAGCCCTGTTAAACCCCTGCTGTGGTTGAACAGCCACGGATCACAGGAGTCTGAAAGCACAAAATTATGTTTTCATTTCACAAGCTGTGCCTTCCATCCAGCAAACACTGCTGTTTCTTTTTTCACTCTTTGGCCAGTTCTTCATTGCTCTGTGCAGCCCTGTAACTGTCCCAGAGCACCTGGAGAAGAGCAGTTCTCCTGCTATGGAGATGAGCAGCTCCTGGCCAAGGGCTGAATTGCACCTTCTGATGACATGCCCCTTTTGGAGGTCCCATGAAAGAGAAAGAAGCATGACCTAGACCAATCAGCAGAAAAGCAGCAGCAGCCAAATCTAGAGTACAAGGATTCTTTAGATGGCATGGGGTCAAATTAGCACAATTTGAGTGACCTGCCAAGACGTTCATATTCCCAGAGAGTTTCATGTATTTGCAGCAAGACTTGACCTGCACAAGGGCTAAGCTGTGCCTGCAAGACTTACTAGTTTCCTTTAGGAAGCATCCAGATTTTACCACAATGCAGTGCAAGTCTCTGCCTGTACTCCTATTCCTTATCTTCACTCTTCCAGAAACCAGACCAGTCACTGTGGCACAGTGTGAGATATATAGGCTAACACCAACTATAGATTCATTTGTGTATAATCCTTTTCTGTTAGACAGGTGTGTATAAAAAGCTTCATTCACTGCTATCCTGATCTTGTCAGAACCTCTCCTGTGCACAAACTCGTATCTCCCAAGTGTAAGGAAAGCTGGATTCATAGTAATTGTTCTATACGTGCTTATTATTCAGCCTGTGTTAATGAATATTTTAACTGGAGATTTGGCTGAGGTGTGATTTCCACAAGATAAGAAATAGATTTGCCATGCTCTATTTTATCATTGTAATGGAAGTGTGCCCCTCATACTATACTTCTTAATTCTTTCATTCAAACTCTCCTGATGACACAGGGTTACAAAATCTCACTTTGAGAAAGTTGTGGACTTGCTGGAAGGACTCAAAAAATCAGAGGCTTAGAAAACATGGCCTGTGAGGAAAGACTGAGAAACTGGGTTGTTAAACCTTGAGATAGGAGAGCAGAATGGACAGGATAATGACTTTCCAATACAGAGTAGTGCAGCATCTAGGAAAGTAATAACATGTGAACAGTATAAAGAGTTAGTTTAAATGCAGAAGTTAAGTTGAACACAGAAAAGTCTAATGACTTAATGGTCAGGACAGCAAAGCACTGGAGTGGAGTCTTTTCCCATGGAGAAACTACAAAGGGGTCACACACACACACTAGGACTGGCACAGATGGTAATAAAAATTCCCTGAGAAATAAAGTGTCTGGCAACTCCTCTTTTTTGTGACATGAAGCTTGTAACTAAGTTGCAGTTAAGAAGGTTTATGCAGAATTATCTATGAAAGGGCCAGAACAGGTGATTCCCAGGGAGCAGAATGAATTTTTACTTGTCCTCCATGGCTGCAAAATCTCCTGAACTGGTTGGGTATTACTTGAAGCTTTAGAATCCAGCTGATTCTACAGCTACAAAGCTTGTGATTCATACTGGAAAAGTTAAAGAATATTTCACAATTTGAGACCCCCAATTCTGTCAATTAATTACAGGAGGAGATAGAATTTGATTCTTGCAATGGGAAGAATAAATCTTGCCAAAGTAATGCCATAAGCACTGTCAGCTGGTAAGAAGGGTGACCTTTTTTCTACCTTTATAGCAAGAGACAGTTACTGTTCCTGACAATGTGCAGACAAGGAAGGTGGGACAACTGAGAATGTGAAGCAAAGAGGGAACAGCTTTGCTGCAGGCAAGAAAGGTGCAGCTAGAATTAGAAAAAGCTCACACTTTGGTCGATAAAGCCATGTGGAGGCATTGTGAAAAATGGCCTGGGAATGGCCTTGAAGGACCTTTGTAACACAAAATGAACCTTCCACCAGCAGATAGCTGGGTATGAAGGAGGACTAGATGGGAAACTACCAGGCTGGGGGTTGGCATACAGATGGAGGAAGATGTGTATTTCTGAGGGAAACAGTTCAGGTCCATGATTATCCCTTGGGTTGCCCTCCAAGGGAGGGGAAGCGCAGCACACAAAAAGGGGGTGTGTGAGTATTTAAAGGTGCAGTGTAGTGCATACCATGCTCCTTCCCTGATTTAAAATTTATCCCATGTGCAGCTTCAAGACACCAGTAGCTGAATCCTCCTTACAAGAGTGAAAGGGACAGTGAAAAGGGGAAGCTCACATACACTTCTAAATTCTACCAAATTTCTTATGATCAGGCTTAAGAGCTCATGAAACTTGCTTTGGAATGTCTGCAAAGAGCCACTGAGCATATGGATGGCTCAGCTGCAGACACAGTGACTGCTCTATAGCACAGGGAAAGCCTGCAGGCTATGCCCCTGGCAAGGTGGCTGCTGCTTACTGTTGTTCTCTTTTCCATTCAATCTACAACAAACAACTTCAGAAGGAAGCTTTCCCTTCCCTGGAGCAGAATGACAGACATATATTAAGCTAAAAAGCACTGAAAAGCAAGAATTAAGGTATGAGACCTATTAGTAATGCCAAATGACCAAGTAACAAGGATGCCAGGACAAGCAACAAAGACAACTTTAGTACAAGCACTGTGGGTGCAGAACGCACACTCTAATAGAGGTATGATCACAGTACAGCACCAGCTTTGCTGGTACAGGTACAAGAAAGCACAGCCCTGAGTACCTAAATTTGTATTGTCTATAGCTGAGACAATCTGTAACATTGTTTGGACACAACTTCAGAACACAGCATTTTATCTATACACATCCTGTTCTTAGCTCGTTAGTTCCCTGTCCCTTGAGGAAAGACATGAGATTAACACGTCTTTGCCAAAAACTTTGTCAAAAGGCTATTGGGGAGAAAAGGGAAGGCAAAATATCATATAACCAAAATATAAGTGTCTGGAGTGTTGCTCCTGCTCTTCTACCTGGCTCAACCCAAACCCCGTGAAGAAATCGGGCATCCTTCCACTAACTTCCAAGAGATGCTCTTTCAACCCCCACCCCGTGCCAAGGACGCTGTGCTCTGTGTCACCACACAGCGGCACTCTGCCCACACATTTCCCAGAGGGAAACCTGCAGGTTTTTTCCCCATTATCAGGATACCCACGAGCATTTATGCTCACTGCTGAGCAGGCAGGGTTTTCAGAAACCACCAGTCACTGAAACACAACGTGGAACCCGCAGAGATGGTCAAGCACCTGCTTTGACAGCACAAGCATTAGCTGATTATGAGCTGTTAGAAACCAAACACGAGGAAAATCTGACTTTAAAACTGCTGGGAAATCTATTTTTAGGATTTTTTTTCCTTCCACCTTCTTTTCTGCACACTTCAGTTGCACTTCAACATTCTGGCAATACCATTTTGAGATCATGGGTACTTCACACCGCTTCTCTCTTCCCTAACTCCAGCAGCAGCACTCTAAACTCTGGCAGACCATTTATTCTCCATAACTTCTTAGAGGAAGAGCCCCAAGGACTCCCAAGCAGATACATATCCACCAAAACACCTCTCTGCTAGACACAGATGGCTTTATTAAAGGTGACCATAATAGTGTGCTGATAGGTTTGTGCCAGAGAAACAGGACTGAGTAAGGGGGAGTGACAGAAAAGTAGAAATTAGTTGGAAAAGAGCTGTTTATAAAGGCTTTCCTGATAAGGGCTGATTTTTCTCCTTAAGTCCAGGGGCAAATGCAAGACTTAATCTTTATGACCTAAACATTACACACATCTTGCACAAGAGACAAGGTGCAGTGCTCCTCTGTAATGATGGACATAAAAAAAGGAAGACCACACAATAGGCAAACGTCCTGCTCAGCTCTCCCAGGTGACCTTTGGATGGGGCCATGTGCTAATGCAGGTGGGAGCTGGCCTGCCAGTGATAAAACACTGTCCACCCCAACACTTTTCCCAGGTTCTTTAAGCCACATATTGATGGGGATTTGCAGATAGCAAATTCAGTATATTTAGCATCCAGTAAGACTATGCAGGTACTCTGAAGTCCACATTGAGCTCTGCATCTTCTAACTTCCCATTCTCACTTTCCCCCCTCACCCAGCTCTCAGGGAAGGCCCTGGGCTATGGGGACAGAGATAACACAGGGCAGTCTGTAAGCAATGCTTACATGGCAATCAAGCATGCAACACCTTCAAAGCACAAGAGAGGTCTCCAGAAAGGGTCTTATCAATTTCCAGGTATTTCTAGCCAGTCTCCACCTTTGCAGCTGCCAGTTGTGATGAGCCAGGCTGGCTGCCAGTTACCCAAGCAGAAGAATCCCAGATGCCTACAGAGATCAAAAAGATTATCATGCATGTATGGCATAAATATCAGTGAGTGATTCATCTGGGTGAGGAAACTCCCTCCACAGCCAAACCTCTATTTGGAGGCTGGGCTAGCATAATGAATGCATAAATTATCACACAAGATTTTACCTAGGGGGACTTTGTCTTCCCTTTTCAGCAAAGAAATGCAGATAGGAAAGCAGTATTCCTCAGGAGAGATGATTCTGCTGTACATGAGAAAAATCATCCTACAACAGAAGAGGTAAGAACATTCATAATGGTTCAAGCCAAGGCTTTCTTTGGAAGCTCCTTGTTCTTGTGTAGGGGAAGGCAGTCAGCAGCTCTTCCACCTATGCTATGCTTCTCAGACATGTCTCCTCCAAGCTGAGGAAAACTTCTCATTCAATCCTATACAGAAGCTGTTATTGGAATTTTCCCATGTCTAGTATACTTGAGTATAAAGAAAGCAGAACTAAGTGTTGTATTCAAGGTGAAAGCACATTTTTTAAACTAAAACAAACAAGCCAACCAAAACAAGACTAAAACCAAACACCACCTCTCTCTCCAGAACCCTGTAAGAGTGTTTTCCCAGCTTGGCTTTTTTTTTTTTTTCCCTTAGGTTCTTGTGTTTGTCTTTCTCTTAAGCTCAACCTGATGCTTTCACAAGGTTATATGACATAACCCCAAGATCTTAGTCAACTCCAAGCCCATGATTTTAGATACACAACAATCCCTATTTCTCTGCATACCTCTTTACACATTTATTTACTTGAAATTTCATCCACCATTTCAGTGGCCAGCTGTTCAGTCTCAGGATTTTTCAACAATACTTCACTGTTAACCATCATCTTTGCTGTCTTGAAAAATTTTCTTTTAACAGGCTAGTTTAAAGTCTCACTCCCCCTGTTTTCAATGGTCATTCCTGAATAGATTCAACATTAGAAATCCCAGCACTGAACTGTGAAACTCCCTGGCAGCATTCTCCCACCTTGTTTCCTATCTCTTTGCCAATTATTTGTACATCTCAGGACCTTCTTGCCTTTGCAGTGTCTGCACACGTCCCTGATAAGATATTCTGAACTTTGTCAAAAGTCTTACAGAAATCTATTGTCGGTTCTTTCACTCTCATTACTTTCTTTCTGAAGAACTCCAAGAGGTTTGCAGTACAAACATCCTGCCCTCATATAAACCACGCTGACTTTTCCCAAACTGATTGTGTTTATCTCATTGTCAAACATATTTTCATCTATTACAGCCTTTACTAGTTGATATACTACAGATGCCAGGCTTACAAGCTCTTGGTTTCCTGGATTCTCCCAAACCTTTTTTTTTAAAGATTAATGTTATATTTACCCACTCTCCATGCTTCAGGTGCCAAGAAATTCTTAAAAGCAATGTTACACACTGCCTTTGGCAATGCAGCTATTTCATACTTGAGTTCCTCAGACCTCAGGTGAAGCCTTCCAGTCCTGGCAATCTGTTAGCATTCACGGCTGCTCAAATGTTGGATTCTGGATCCAAATCAGAAACCTGTTTTGCCAGCATTTTATGTTCTGTGACGAAGTGGGGGAGCAAGAAGGTGCTACCAACACCCTCAGCAAGCAGCCAGTGGGAGCTCAGAATGAAAGGAGGCCTAGTGAGAGCTGGGCTATAAACCCCCCACACATCCTCCTACACAATACCCTCACACATGCCCTATGTGGGACGGTGGGACTCATTACAAATGTAAGAACAGTGATCAACTGCACTAAAGACCCAACAGTGGAACTACATGGCATCTGCCCAGTAGAGATCTACAACAGGCCTGGTGTCTCTCCATCACAGAGCAGCAGCAGTCACAAAAGGGGTGTGTTTCCAAGCAATTTAATTGTCCAGCCATTTGGCCAAATGAAGCATTTAAGCAAGTGGGTGGTTATCTCAGAACAGACAAATTGTCACTCACTCCAACCCTTAAAGCCTGAGTGAAATCACATCAGACAGCAGGGCCCTGGAGTGGTGTCTTTGCCAGCCACCACACCAAGGTGCTAAAACACATGGAAAAAGGTAACATTTAATGAAAGAAAAGGGAGAAGTCAAAGGTTGTGTTTCTTAAGTCTTCCTCTTATTAAGGGCTGAAAGAGGAGGTGTCACTCCACTGAAAAAATGTGGATGGGAAGATGACTTCAACTTGTGTGCCAAGACAGCTGGGGCAGAAGTTGTGATCAAGACAGAGCTTTACTTGTCTTCCCCAGCCCTCAATCACCCCCAGATACATCCATGATCAGGACAGACAGCAGCACAGTCCAATGGTACAAACACAGTCAGTTACCTTCAAGCAGACATTTCATAAATGAGACAGAACAAGGTTAAAAAGTAAGTCTCACTGTACTGCACTCCTCTGCCATGAGCAGCACCCTCAGTCTTGCTGACCTCCCAGGAGCACACAGCTGCTTGGGGTCCAAGTCCTCACTTTGCACCCCAGGACTTCCAGGATGAGTCTCCTGGGCTGTACAGAATAAGCAGGGGAAGGGCACAGACCAAGGCACCTGCAGAAGGATGCACAACAGGTTTTAACTCACAGCTCAAAAGAGATGTTGTTCTTCGGTTATACTCGTAAGTGTTGCAAATTTGGGTGCCAAAAGATGGCTGCAGTTAGAGTATTTACTTGTGTGTCAGCTTGACTGAAAACCCAGTAAAACCTCCAGGTTGTATGAAGACAATTTCAGCAACACACCTCGAGCTTGAAAAGGAACAGACTTGAGGAGCTGCAGTGTCAAATGAGACTGAGCCCAGGTCACTGCACTATGATTTACTCTGCAATCTGCCCAGGACATTCCCACAGGCTGCTGCCTTTGCCCAAGTAAAGGTCACCAGTGGTGGTGCCATGTCACCTCTGAGAGAAGGGACCACTGATGCTGCAGGAGGCCCCTGCATCCAGCTACTCTACTGCCACAGCTCTGTAATACTGCCCTATCTCCCATCCCTACCCTCATTCCTAGTGTATTTTAAGGATTCTCCACAAGCCTTTCCTTTTTCACACCAGAGGTTCTGAGAATTCATCATTCTTCCAAAGGAGTCTACTTCCCCATCCCTCCAACACATGCACTTCACGTGTACCCCCTTGTTCCTTTGTGAAATCACACTTTGTTTTCCCCGTTTCTTTACCAGGGCTTTGATTTCCTCTCTTTCCAAGGACTTCACATGCCATGCATTTCACGGTTTTTAATCTCACTGACAGGATCACAGCTGCTGGGAAAGTCATGCCTCTTTTTCCTCTTCTGATCTTAAACAAAATCAGTGGCTTTCTATCCAGAAATCAGCCCCAAATATTACAGCTGATCAGATGCAGCAGCTTGCATCTGCTGCACTGGCACCTTGTCACAGGCAGATAATGCAGAGACAGGCAAGTTCTTACTCTTTCACCTTGCTTCTCTCTAATGGGCAGATCAAAAACACTAACTCTGTGACAGAAATGAAAATAAAGTCTCTGGGCTCCTCAAGATGTATTCATTAACCAGTTGCTACGTTTGCCAGGGATTTCAGTGGCTTGGGGTTTGAGACACAGGCTTTGAATTTTGATAACGGTGATGCCATTTCAATCGAGGTAGAATTCTGCTTCCACAGATATGAAAAGTGTTCATTAAGAAGAAAAGGGAAGGGAACTAAAAGAACAATCCTGCAGAAAAATCAATGTATTTTGAAACATCGGCTCAGCCACAGCAGGAAATGAAGACCTCAGTCTGTTATCTGGCTTTGGACTCTACTAACCCAGGAAGAAAGGAGAGGCCAAGGCATAGAGCACCGGGACCTCTGTATGCTTTAAGTACCCATGGATTAGTCTGAAATAAAGTAGTTCTGGTTTTGGAAAAGTCTTGTGCTAGCAACAAGATTGAATAAAAGAAACTAGTTCTGCAGACTGCTTGAAAGTTGAGGAAAACAAGCAAACATGTTTGACAAACCAACCTGTTTTCCTTACAATTATCTCCAGCTCCTGGAGAGTTTCTGCTGGGTTTATTAGAAAGCTAGCAGCATCTGGCTCCTTGCAATCAAGTTCATCTCTTACTTCTGCAGCATTCACTTGGTTAACCTGGGCAGCTTTTAAAGCCTGATGTCTGCTATCCTACAGGCCACCAGGAGACAGAAAAGGTTCATTTAAAGGAGAGGTGATCAATCAGGGAGGGGCAGAGGGGAGCTGACAAGCACCAGGCATGCACGTGGGAGCCCATCTAAAATTTCAAACCCTCTTCTAAAGGAAATCAGATGGAGCTCAGGCTTAGGATTCATTTGCAGGGAACAATTTGCTTTTCTAATCTGGCCCTGCATTCCTATAGCACACCTGTGACGTGATATCCTCCTCCTCATCTGTCTCTCATTCCTGATCCAAGCCTTCCTTCTGCCCACACAATGCTGCACCATCCCACCTTCTCTCCTGGCTCCTACCTGTGCCCAGCAAGCCCAGGCACAGGCACTTGCTGTGACTTCTCATTACTGCTCAGAATTTTCCATTGCCCTCTGCAGCCCTCATGGTTATTATACTCTCATCGCCTGGGCAAGTGAGCTCAATCCTCGCTTTTCTGGTTTTCTATTGTCTGTTTATTAGATGGGCCCTTTGTGAACTCAGCAGTTCACACTCTCCTGTGGTGCCAAGTGTAAAATTAATATTGACTAAAAAATCTGGCACTTCTCTCTGGTCAGAAAGGAGACATTTCACATTAATGGGAACGTTAGAGTGTTTCACACCCACTGCCGTCCTTCTGAACCCTCCACCTCTTGCTGCTCATTTCTAAATGGGTCCTGTGTGTTCTGAGTGGGTGGGTGCCTCCCTCAGCCAGCCCAGTGCCCACACCCAGTGCCCACCGGTCTCCTCACAGGCAGCCAGCAGAAATGATGGTGTCAAACAGCCTTGTCCTGCTCACTCGTTTAGAGGCAGGCAAAACCACAGCCTCTTTCCTTATGGAATGTCCCAACAGCCTAACTGGGTTTGGCTGAGGGCTCTGCTGGCACCCAGGGACACAGCCCAAGCCCTACCGTCCACCTTGCTGCTGCTGAGCTCCCGGGCTGAGCTGGCACAAATGCCTCAGAGCATGGAGATGGCTCTGTCTCCATGGCTTCATTTCAACTCTCTGGCTGAGAGGTGACTGCCAGTGACTGAGGGGACAATTACTGACAAATCTGGTAGGCTATTTACACCCACACAGCAGTAGCTACCTGGTCTACAGCTGAGACCATAAGCTTTTTTGCTAAGTATCACCAAATAGCCCCTAAAGAGATGATAACTTTTGCTTGCACAGAAATTTCTAAGAGGTGCAATTCCCTATCAGCCAAGCATTGGCTGCAATTCGTGGTGGGGACACCCATGCCAAGAAGTCCAGTTCCTGTGTCTCTCTCCAGACATTGCCCTGTTTCCATAGGGAGGTGCCAAGAGTTTCTAACTGGTGTATCCCCCACAGGCGGTTATGGCTAAGTAGTAGATTTGGGGTTTCTACTTGTGGCTCAAAATCCCCCAAGGAGGTCAAAAACACAGTCCAGAGAAGAAAAGAGGATTAGAGAGATGCTGAACATGCAGCTACAACTTCAGGCAAAAGGAAACTTACTCTTGCATTCTTTATAGCCAAGAGCTCTTTGCCAGCCTCCTAAAACAAATATACAATGCAATTATACCAATGTAACACCATTACCATTATTGCCTCCATGCACCTGCATGACAAGTGTTAAGAACAGAGTTTGGACTTTATTAATTTCATCTCTTCATGTTGTGTTGCCAACATGAATCATTCTAGAAATGTGGAACAACAAACAAACAATTTATATTTGTTCCCATTTTCCTCACTTTCATTAACTGTCCCTACCCAGACCTGCCTGCTACAGAAGACTCCAGTATCACTGCTCTTACTTTCAAAATGAAGATAATACTGAATAAACTTTTGTTCTCCAGTGGAACCAAACTAATGACAGAGGTCTGATGTGAATCTCTCCTGGTCACCTTGGACAGATTGCAGACTTCTGGCCCTGCTATAAATGAGGGAATGGTAGAATATTATTGCACATAGGAGAGGACCAAGGCACAGAGAAGTGCCTGTCACATCACATGCCACTGGATGACCAGGAACTAAATTCCCATCTCCATCCATGACAGATAAATTTCCATTTTTAAACAGAAAGAACACATGGTCTCTAATGCTTCACCTGTGGACACTTAAAATAATTGGATGTGGACAGATTAAAGACAAATGGCAGTTGCTCAGATGAATATAGTGTACTATATGGAGCTATGAAAACTGCCAAAAGCACTTGATTTTCAGATTATACCAGCCATAAAAAATATGGATCACAGAACATTGTCAGGAGAGGACAGCAAACGCTTTCCAAATGAAGTATCAGATCAGGCACTAAGAGAACTGTGCACCTGCTAAGCAGGGCCATGTGCAGTGAACCCTCTGCCCAGCACAGCCGAGCTGCAGGTGTACAACCACAGCTCACACACAGCCAGCACAAGGCTTTGCAGCAGCACAGATCCACATGGGATTCTGTCCTTCCCTTCCTACAAAGGTGGAAAATTTCCAAGTGTGCAATTCAGTCAGCTTTCCTCACACCACAAATAATGGGCAAGACCAACAGTGACAGGTTTTGAAATCCTCATGCTCTGGTTCACAGGAGGATCTATTTTAGTGAAAGCACAGAGGGATAAAAGCTTTCATGTCGTATGAAGAATTTCACTTTACTAAACCAAAAATTAAAAACTTTGTCCTCAGAAAAAGATAGCAGGTTCTTCTTTGTCTTGCAAGATCTTTACATAAAAGGTAAAACCATGCATGCCAAGCTCTCTGCCTCATTAAGATAAATCAACTTAAGATGTATATTCTTCTCCTGTGTAGTCCTGTACAATCTACAAATCATATTGTCAAATTGGTGGCAGATCAGATGAGAACAGGCTGGCAACAGCTACCCAGGGTGCAGCCCCTTGTGGGACAAGCAAGTCAGCCCTGCAGCACGCCTGACAAAAAACCTTTCCTTGGTGCTTCACATCTATGCTTAAAATATATGAATAGTGCAGCTTTGAGCAGACAGGCCCAGCCCTCTGGCTAGGAAAAACCTCTATCAGCCTTCACATTAAATGTGTGAGTGGTCTCCAGGAGCATCAACCAGAGCAGGAGTTGGAGCTCCTGAAATATGGCTGAAACATGTTTGTATTGAAATACACCTTACAATATAACAATTTTCCTTCTTCAGATGAAGCCCAAAAGGTAAGAAACGCAGTAGCTGTGCTTGGTATGACTATCTCTGTCACCCTGTTTTTCAGCCTTCTAAATTGGAGTCAGAATTTCTCACATATTTTCATGTAAACAAAGCAGTGTTTTCTGTAAATATCTATATTGTTTACATTCTTCTCTGTAGGAGGGACAATTGATGGACACTTTCTCAGACCAGTGGAATTGAAGAGGTTGAACCTCAGTCTTCCAATGTGGTCTCATTTCTAGAAATCTATATAAGCTGTAAGAAAAACTAAACTTCCTCTTTTCCCGCTCCGACTCTGCTGTGGTCTCTGCATCTCTCTCGTGCCAGTAGTGCATCATATCTCCACTTAACATCAACAGCTGAGACTTCACATTATTTCACTTGCTAACTGATACTTGTCTCAGTTTTTCATGAAATGGCCACAATGACCATTATTATTGTGCTATTTGTCGAATAAAAAGGTAAAAGGCACGTTTTACTTTGCAATTGTTCATGACTGCGATGAAGATAAACTTCAGTAACCACTCAGTAATGATTAAGGCAGTCAGAGTTTAAAGCTCTAGATTACAATAACCTTTAAAACCAAAGCGTTTTCCTTTGCATTGCTTCAGGGCAGAGTAAAGGAGGTTAAGATACCTTAATTGCATTTCCACTCCTAGCATGTTTTTAAATCATGCTTGGATTACTGCTGTAGAGTTTCTAAGGTTTCAGTTGAAAGGATGTCATCTGAACTGCAAATGCAGGAAAAAAACCCAAGCAAACTAACTAAGAAAACATAAGCATTTCCTGAAATTAAAGCTCAGGCAATTGGGGTATGTCTGACACTCAGCAATGATGAAGTGCAGAGACAAAAGGATTGGACATCCACACAGCAAAGGACAGACTACCTCAGCTGACCCAGAAAGGTATGTGAGGTCATTCCACATCCAAATGGTCCAGGCCCCAAACGATTTCACCTTGGCAGTCCTGTGAATGACCCTTCAGTATCTCAGACATTTCTGCACTGCAACACAGAGTTGACACCACGCACTGGGCATCCACTCACACTTTCTCCCTGTGGATTCACCAACCAGCCAAATTTTACAGGCAATTAAAAGCCGTATTTTACAACGGGGCAGGGATAAGGAGGGGCAGAACAAAGTGCTCCTTTGATTACCTGTAGAGCTCTTGACACAGCAAGCTTGTGTCAGATACACTGAACTCCAAGTGACACCTTACAAAGTTTTGTGCATTAATTCAGAGGGTAGAAGTTAATCTGGATGCCACTGGCTAGGGTAGATGACAGCATTTTTTGTTCTCTAAATGGGAGCAGTTGCTTCAAGCACAGGGGCAATGTATTGGCAAGTCTGTTTCTCAGCACAGCTTTAATAAAATGTATGGGAGTCCAGCACTCAATTTGTGGGAAATGGTTTGAAAGCTATTCTCTAACTCCCAGGCTCACGTGTGATGTGGCTGGGATTTACAACCTCAGTTAACTTAACGTAGGTTTTCCAATTTGCATCTATTTCCTGAAAGATTCAAGTCTAAGGAAAGTGGATGCTAATGTAGGAGCCTGTATTTGGATTGGTGAAGCAGATAATCCAAGATTAATTTTCATCTGACAAAAGAAATCTATTATTACAGTGTCAAACTCCAATGTGCAGCTACTAGCTCTCAGCAAAGCTGGAAATGCAACTGAGCACCTGCATTCTTGCACACAGGTGCTACTGGAAAATGCCCAGGGCAATTGGAGTTATTCTGACAGGGGGAAAGTCCCTGGCCAGAACATCCTGTCTTGTCACCTGGCTTCTATATAGATGGAGCATTGAGCTGGTGTGGACACTGCAGCAATAAGATTAAGCTGGCCACTGATGGGCACAACAGTCCTTTAGAAAACCAGGGAGCAGATCCAGCTCCTCACAACACACAGAGCTCCATTCAACAAGTCACCCACTGCAGATGACTGAGGTCCATTGCACCTCTGCCACCCAACATCCATCTCCCATTACATCCTCAGAAAAGATGCTGCGGTAATTTCATGTCCTAGGGGGACTTTATGATGCTTGTGTCCCCAGTCACCTGTTCTGTTTATGTTGGATATTGTGTTCTGCACCTGGTTCCAAGAGCAAAGCAGGGAGAAAGAGAAGCACAGAGTTTGTTTTCAGAAACTGCACTCACTGCTCCACATTCTGCTCCTGGACTGTGTTGTCTGCAGCACGGACAGACAGAGGGACTGAGATCTCCTTCAGCTTTAGTTGGTTTTAACTAGCTGAGGCAGAGAAGTTCCCTGGACTATTTTTTCTTTCCTTATTCTTGGAACTGTTCTAACCTGCTCTGGACCAAAAACCCAGAAGAGCACTGAGAGCTCACACCTGCAGCCTGCCTGCGCCTCAGCATTTTCCAGAGGCAGAGATAAGAGACTGAGTGAGCCAAGC
>VZUA01036457.1:2689-23147 GCA_013401035.1 Horornis vulcanius | reverse complement strand
CTTGTGTTCTGCATTCAGTGCCAGCTGAGATCAGAGCAGCCTCCCCAGCCACCAGCATTTCAGAAATTGAAGAAACCCAGGAAAAGACAATTGGGAAACCTTAACATGTGTGAACAGCCACACGTGTAAGAGTGGCTGCTCCCCTCACACCAGTGTGCTCTGGTTTATCACAAAGCCCACCTGCCTTGGACCAGCCTGCCTGAATGACCACACCCAGAGATAATGCACAGACACAGCCAGGGCTCTCCAGGCTCTTCAGTAGGATATGAAAGGCGGAAGATGGTTTCTAAGGACTTGGCAATTTCTCACTCGGTCTTGGTTACAGGAATCCACAGAGGATACAGTTACAGCTAAGGAGACAAAACTGCCCTTCTTAGAGGGCTGTCCTCAAGATCCTGTGGTGAGTTTTCCTCAAAGGCAGATGCAGATCTTTCCAAAGACAGGTATCCAGTGCTGCCATTTAGGGGACTATGGTTTAAAAGCCAACTGAGCTGCTACAAACAGAGATACTCCTGGAACTCAGAAATGCCTGCTTTTTCTAACAGGCCAAGATGATGGAAATGCACTGAGGTTTGAAAGGGCACTGCAGCACACAGCACACTCTGATGCACCCCAGATATGTGAGAGACCAAGAGGAATAAAATGACTCCTGACAGAGTAAGCCTTTCTTGCACTTCAAGGATGGATGAGCTTCTTGTCCTACCATATCACCGAACTTGACCTGGGGTAGGCAAGAAGTACTTAGTGCAGTGACACAGCCACTGTGCCAACTCTGTGCTTCAGCTGCTTGTTACCCCTGTAACCAAGGCTGGTGGTCCTGCTTTCTGCAGGAGGGGTGAAGCTGCTGGGACTAGATGATTTCACATCAGAGTTCTCCTGCAGACTAATGAGACAGAACTGTTTATCTGCAGCGTCTCAGGGATTCTCAGCAGCCACATTTGAAATGCCTTGGTGAAACAGTGTTGTTATTAGTATCAAATTTATATGACAGATGTGTCTCAGTCAGGAAACAGGACACACTGCCTCAGTCTGCTCTGTACTTCTGCCAGAGAAGTTTGGCTTTGTCCCAGCTGCACTGGCACAAGCATCAGTGCCAGTAGTGCCTGTGGTTCTGCTGCCATTGTCCTCTCTGTGCTACACCACAGAGCTGGCTTAGCTAACATGGATCTGGATGTAGCTCTTGTCTTTTCTTGAAGCTCAGAAATTCCCTCAGGTCACAGGCCTGCACAGAGACTGGGGTATGAACTTCCAGCATGTGTCCTGTGCCATCTTCCATTTCTGAAATGCCATCGATGCAACAAGGGACTGTTTGGTGACATTCCAAGTACTGCAGAATGGCAAAATTCAGAAGTTTANACTTCTGCCAGAGAAGTTTGGCTTTGTCCCAGCTGCACTGGCACAAGCATCAGTGCCAGTAGTGCCTGTGGTTCTGCTGCCATTGTCCTCTCTGTGCTACACCACAGAGCTGGCTTAGCTAACATGGATCTGGATGTAGCTCTTGTCTTTTCTTGAAGCTCAGAAATTCCCTCAGGTCACAGGCCTGCACAGAGACTGGGGTATGAACTTCCAGCATGTGTCCTGTGCCATCTTCCATTTCTGAAATGCCATCGATGCAACAAGGGACTGTTTGGTGACATTCCAAGTACTGCAGAATGGCAAAATTCAGAAGTTTAGGGCATGTTTTGTTAAAAAGACACACAGAAGAGCTGTTCAATCCAGAGATCATTGTGCTTAACAGAAGTAGAGTATGAGAATCACAAGAAATCTAAAGATTTCTGGAAGGAACAGTTTCTTAAAAGGTTGAGAACACCAGTAGGGCTGTGCATTTTACTGGCAGTGCCTGTTCCCAGAAAGAAACCTTGACAAGTTAAAGACTACTGAAAGACTAAATTACAAAGGGTAAATAAACTATGACCTTCCTGAATTTGATTTACGTAAACTTAAAAGCTAGAGCCTACATTTTCCTCCCCCATTTTCAATACCTGCACAAGGGAAGGACATGACTAACTGCTTTTCTTGGCTGTACTGGCCTGTGTCAACCTAAAGCATATACGAAGTGACAGGTTTTGCTGAGAGCAGCTGCAGTTCTCAGAAGCGTGCCATGCACACAAATTCCATTCCATTGCTACATGCCTCATCAGCAAACCCTCCAACTTTGGGATTTTTTAGTTCCTGTTAATGTTATCTGTTACAGCACCAAGTGCATCTTCATAACCCCTCCAGGTGCTACCAGGAACAGCAGGGACTCAGCTACCCATTTGTTTCACTAAGAAGCAGCGCAGCAACTGGGGGAGGGGAGGTGGCTTAAAGAATCTAAACAAGAATCTAAACAAGCTGCTGAAGAAATTGCCAGAGCAAGCAAAAGAAGAAAAAACGTACTTTGCTATGCTAGGATGAAGGAGACAAGATGACTTTTGTCAGCTGCAGTATTAGGTTTTCACAACTCAGAATGGGATGGGGTTTATGTAACAAGAAAGAATTTATCACTGCAGATGGAAGTTTAACTCCATCCTAATTCTTGGCTGACACTGAAGAGCCAGAGCTGTATGGGTTACATTGGGCAAAGAGCTGTTCCAAAAGCCAGGATTTTGCCTACCCTTCTAAAAAATAACCAAGAAAGCCACTTGCACTGGTATGGGAGAGACAGGGAAAAGACTCCCAATGGGGTCCCATGAAACCCTGACATATTTGATAAGGAAGAGGACTTCCCCTCAAGACTACATGAAGGAAAAGCACTGAAAAATGTGCTTAGATGTAAAAAAACAGGATAACTCCAAGTGAGACATCAATTTTCAAAGCTGGTCTCAAACATACCTTACTGCAGCTGGGAAAAGCCTGATTTGGAATGAAGGAAATACATACTTGCCCTAAACTGCTCAGAAACAAGGTAATACACTTGTCTGAATGTTCACCCAATGACCATTAAATGACAGCTCTTTCAAAACACAGGAGGTGCTAACCCATATGTCCAAGGATAAAGGAGCTGTCCATGTTGGAGTCAAGGTGCAGGTAGTCTTGAATTTAATTCCTGGAAAAAATCTAGAGGTCTTTCAGGTCTAATAAGAGAGGAATACAGGCTCAAGCAATATTCGAGTAACAGTAAAGTTTGGTTTGCAGAAGGCAGCTTTGACAATGTTAAAGATGAGGATACACCTAACCAACTTCATAGACAACTCAGCAAAGTTATCCAAGCTGATATATCCAAGCTGACACAATTTCCCACCAAGCAAACACCCCAAAGTTTCACCATCCTACCTGCATCTCTCTCAAGAGCACTGTCCTGGGTAGGGGAGGATTCGTGTCTCTGGGACACCTTTGCACCGCTCCGCAGCACCTTCTCCAGCATCCCCCGGCCCTCCCGCAGCCTCTCCACTGACGTTGGGACCATCCTGCAACAAAACCCCAGGAACAGCTGAGGATTGCTGTGACATAACTGAGAGCAACTGATCAATGCACAGGGAATCAGAGACCACCAGCTCTTTAGATAGATGAAGAACAAACTTCTGAACTGCTTCTGCCATGTAAAAAAACCTCCAGTGGGATTTCAGACTGCCGGTCCGTGCTATCATGATGCCACTGCCCTCAGAACACCAAGTCTTTAATCAAAACATGGTACAAGCATCCAGTTCAGTAAATCACCTGCTTACAGAAAAATAGTTTGGAGGTTCAACACTTTTTTGAAAATCCTGGTATTGGCTTAAGATTAACTGCAGTTATTTTCCATAATTACATTCATTCAAACTAAGCAGAAACAAACTCAATACCTTTATAACAACACAGTGCCAAGACAATACAGTTGAATACTGCAATATTCCTGAGCAGAGCTAGCTTGGCTATTTTGCCCACTAATGCCACTTCGTCCTGTTTATTTTGTAGTGTGAAAACTCTCCACTCAAGATTAATATTAAATATTGTCCCATTTTATAAGTGTCTTGTCTAAGGGTAAAAAAGAGGTGAAGTGGCTTTTGTGAAGCCAAACTGTTGAAGAAAAACAGAGCTACAGACAAACCCCAGGGTCAACATTCCATCCACCACACACAAGACCATCCAAATCCCTTTGGAAATAAGTCTTTTAACCTATAGACAGCATCACCACAACCAGGGATTTACAATGCCTTTAACTCTGGACACTGATGAATTTGCGCCTTCAAAATGCCTGAATTCAAATATTTAGATTATATTAAATGCATTGCATATGATGCAAGCATGCAGATTAACTACATATTGACTGATTTCTGTATTTAATTTTTGTTAAGATATATTGAAAACTATGCTTTCCTTAGGTTTTTTTATTATTTTGTTTGCTTGGAGACTTATTTTCTGCAAGGCTGGGTTTACTGAGCAGCAGCACATCTCTTTACATTGTGGTGGCTTTATCCTGGCAACTGAAATAGACAAACTGTTGGGTTTGTTGTTTTTTTTTATGAAAGCCATTCTCAATTATTGCAGAATTCAGCAAAAATCTGGAAAACTCTACACATTAAAGCATGGAATTTTAGTTCCCACCAATTTCTTCTGGTCCTAATATTATTGAGAATGTGTGGAAATTTATCTGATACATAAGCATACGGAGTGAAAGATGAAACTGGGTCACTTTACTTCAGTAACAGGTTCTAATATATTTTTTAAAAGTAGAAGGTGAGGGTATGTTTGTAAGCCATGGCCATTAAAACACAAACCCAAGAATTTAAAAGGCAGCAAATCTGCTTAATCCCATTTCAAAACGTATCAGCATGGTTTCAACTTTATATCCCCTGTCCTGTAACAATAGGATCTTTATTCCCACACAATACTTATTCCTGAAACCATGTGGGAAACTGAGGCCAGAGCAGGACCTGCTGAGGGAGCAGGAGATGAAGCTCATAGAACATAAAAGATGGTACTAAAGCAAGGATGCCACACTGACACCTCACACCCTGAACTAGTTTTAGTTCATTCAGCTGGCTGGCTTTTTTCCTACTCTTTTACAGGCAGAAGGAAGTAGCACAGGAGAATGAGACAGGCTATTACCACTTTTATAGACTATTTGAAAATAAAATAATGATGATAAACTAATCATTAGCAGATGGCCTCAGCTGTGGCCAGTCCCAATATCTGGCAGAAGGTCATCTGGTGGACAGAAAATGGTCAGAGAGGTGAAAGACAAATTATTTCTATTAAACTCTGCTTGAAAAGTGATGGAAAAGGGAAGGAAACAGATCTATTACTCCTCCAAATTCACCCAAGTGCTTTCAACACAAACTTTGTACTTCTCACTGCCCTCAGCACTGCTTTGAATCTGTCCTCATGCCACGCCCCTGACATTACCCAACCATCTATGTGGAAATTAGCATCAGGAAAGGGGGTGTGTGTCTGCGTGTGCCTTTCTGCTGGTGCTGAGCACGACCAGAACCTGACTCCAGAGCAGCAGAGCCAGTGCCCTACACAGCTCCAGTCAGCAGAACCTCCATTATAGTGCCATCACTGGCACTATAATGCCACACTTAGCAGTTCAGTGCACTATTTCACGTTTTGGACAAGGTTCAAAAGGTTTTGAAGACTTTCCCCTTATCAAACCTTCTCATGGTAACCATGATAAAGGTGGTTTCTCCATGCCTTAGGCACACCACTGACCAGTCTGGTAAATAAGCAAAGCTGGAGTTGTTGCACAGTCCCTGCTTCTCAAATGCAAAGGTGCAGAGGCCTGTGAGCTTTCCTTCAGAACAGGAGTGAACTTAGTATCATTCACGTCCAAAAAGAGTGAAGGTTCAGCAAAAAAGACCTGGATTAGACTTTCATTGCCTGGGCAAGACCTTACAACCGAAGGCCCCAAAAAGGTCTAAACCAAGAACTAAAAGACACGCTGAGAAGAGTGCTGGTATCCTTCACAGTTGTTTAGCAATTATGAAAGAGAACAATACCAGGAGACCCAAATGAATCCATCTCACTGCACATATTGTTATGGAAATGCCCCCTGGGGAGTTTAGTCCTTCCTCGTGGAGCAATCTCAGCCTTGCTTGGGAGGATAACACTCACCACCTACTGCTGATGCTCTCCTGGGATTTACTGAGCGATGATGAGGAACTACAGCCCCTTGAGTCTGGTGGGCTGACGTCCTCTACATGAGGCAGGGAGGGATGAGAAGGGGAGAAGCCACTTTGTGGGGAGGATGGAGTTCGTGCTGTGGAGCCTGACAGGCCATTCCCGTCCGCGTCAGTCCCGGAGCTGCTGCTGCTCTGCCGGGTGGGGGTCCCCGCGCCGCGCCCGGAATCGCCGCCCTCCTTGGCCTCCTGTTTCCGCTTGCGGTACTCGAGGAGCGATACCTGGGGCAAAGATACAGCCGTGAGTCAGGGAACACAGAGGACTAGGACAGGGGAAGAACAGGCCCATGCACCATCCAAAAAATCTGCTGGGTCTGCAAGTAAAACCTGAAAAGGCATACCGGGATTATTAACTCTTGCTGGATCTGCAGGCACTGCAGAAAAGACTAAGTGGTGCAAATTCAGACTGCCACGATCACCCACCTCTTACTTTTTAAGACCAATAAATCAGCAGTAACATCCAGATTGTTAGCTTCTCTAACCACCTGGATTTTCACATTACTTCAGGAGATGCATATTCAAGCAACAAGCTCCTATAACCTCCCTCCCCTCAAAACCCTCCACACACTCTCTCTGATTCATGGCATTATGAATTTTTTTTTTCAATATCTGTACATCCCCAAAATATGTATTAACAGTTTTCATCACAGAACTGGTATCTTCAGTGTCCTGTTCATCAGTACTAGTTCAGCCATATTAATACTAAAAGCTTAGTGAAGCCTTGCACAGAAATTTAGCTTGCTTAGCGCAAGTTCCTGCTATGGAGGCATTGCAAACTTCCAGCACTACTACCAAAACAAACTGCCTGTAGCCAAGGTAGAATGTGTTTTGGGCAAAGCAGTCTCAGTTTTGTCAAAGACACCAACCAAAGATAAAGCAGCCTTGGAACACAAGGTCAGCAGAACCAAAGAAACACAAATATTTCCAGCTGAGCACTTACCTTTCAGTGCCTTCCCTCAGAGTTACTATGAGGTAAAGAAACATAAAAGACTCACAGAAGGCACCTCTGCTGAAGAATTTATCAGCTATGACTCAATGCCTGTACAGAAGGCTTTATGATGCTAAAATATTGAACAGGGTATTTCCAAAAGAAACATATGAAAGTTTTAAGTTAAGAGTAATTAAAAAAGAAAAACCAAAGAAAAAATCAAGAGACTCCAGAAATGGAAAGGAAATAAGATATTCCATCCAGCTGGACCCTTATACAAGTGATCTGAGTTACCACATTTGCCATTAAAAAAAAGAATCCAAGCACAGGAAAAGGCACTGATATTTGTCTCATGAGTACCCAATTTTTTTACAGCACTACCTTGACTTAACATTTTACCTCCGTTTTAGTCCCATGAGGGTCACTGGCCTGCTGCAAGAAACCAGTATGTATGAACTTTTGTTAAACTATATTACTGCATTTTTAGTTTCAAAGAAGTAAAATTTAATTAACCTTCATCTTACTTTCGTTGCAATGTTATGGAAATGTTCTAAAATGGTCTAGTAAACAGCCTATGTTTTCTTTTGAAACATTAGAGCCTCTTTGCCAGTAAGGACCCTTTTCATCCTGATAAATAACACCTCCGCCAGCTGTACAGCTGCACTGTGTTATTGCTCTGCGTCTTGTCTCAGTTTAACAACTGTTAATGAAAGCTGCCAGCATCCTGCTCTTTTTACTGCGATCCCAGAAGAGGTATTTGCACTGTGGTGTCTTTTTTTCCACTTCTGACATCAAAATCTTGCCTAAAGCATACCTTTCTCTCTTGTAAAAACTGTTTCCACCCAGGCACTGGATGCCTGGATAACTCACACACACTTTCTGTTCTCCCTGTAAGTCTTTGCAGGAACCTGAGTGGGAACTGTAAACATCATGGCAATCTAAGAATTTCTCCTACAGGAGTACTTGCCTTCTTCCTTTGTGGCGGATTCTGGGGAGCAGCTCTGGTGCCTTCAGAAGCCCTTTCGCTGCAGGGAGACATGGATCCATGCACAGTCTCTTTGAGCAGCCCTGACTCGTGCCTGCTGAAATAACCTTCAGCAGGAGAGCTGCAGCATCCTGCTTCTGAATTCATTGGCTTCCTCTCTCCCAAAGGAGGAGACCCCCGCAACAACCCATCCACACGTGGCATAGCGTTCAATGGGGAGAAGGCATACATTAAATTAAACTCTGTCCGAAAAGCCTGATCAGAGCTTCGTAGCAGCATCTGTGCTTCCCCACTTTTCCCTGGGAAGTTCATCTCTGAAGTAGAGTTTATGGAGGATTGTAGAGCCACATCAGAGGACGCAAAGTTGAGCAGCGAAGGCCGTTCCTGGCAGGTGTTTGCACTGGAATCCAGGTACCCACCCTTCAAATCCAGGTCGGATCGGAGGCAGACCTGGAAAATCCGAGAAGGATATAGGAGGGGGTTGGGTAGTCAGGAAAAGGGTCAAGCAAGGGTAGGGAGAGAAATTTAAGTCAGAAACCTTCTGTACAATGCTAGCTTCCTGTTTCCCCATTCCTTTCTGATTAGCCCTTTGGTTCTTTCCTGCACTGTTCTGCTTGTTCCACAGGGGAATGACTGAGACTAAACAATGATCAGTTCAGCTGTCCAATACAGGATGCTCTTTCCCCTTCAGCAGTCTTTCTGCAGCAAGAGGATAAAGCTCAACACTATCCCCAGGCAGTTAATGAATTAAACTCAGCATTTTCAATTGCCTCATACATCCCCAAGTTGATATTGACGCAGAGCAGTTGCCAGGAGAGAATAGAACAGACCTCCTGTCCTTCTGCTGTTTTATTAGCCAAGTTCTTGCCTGTCACAAGTCAGCCACTACTAACTTCCTAACAATAAAATACCCAGGACCTATAAGCCATTTGTTTTCACTTATTGTGAGCTTTGGAAATCTCTAACAATAGTACATTCATTTAATTTTACTGCATTTTTACATTTTACAATTTCCAACAAACCCACAATGGCATCATCTTTGTGCTGTCCAAGTTTGTGGACCACTAGGCAATGATACAATAGTATATTCATTTACCTACTTAAAGTGCCAAAAAACTTCCAGGGCACCAGAATAATCATCTCCTTCGCCACATTAATATGTCAGGATCTCAGACAGTGAATATAACTGACAAGATTTTATCCTCTTTGCAGGACTACAGTGCAGAGGGAAAAACACAGCAGCACCAGGCACCAGCTCTGCCCTCCTGCTGTCACTGAGAACATTTCCCCTACTGTATTACAGCTTCAAGTAATCCACCACACTGGAGATGAGCACATATTTTCTACTATGAAACAGTCACTGAGCAAGGTAATTCATCTTCTCTTTTACACCAGGTCAGGGTAAGCAAAATACTACTTTTTAGCATCTCCTCAACATTTTCAGTCTGCAGGTGAGTAGGTGGTAAGTCAAGACTGAAGAGAGCAGGTCAGGTGCACCACTGTGTGTTCTTAAGTCAAAACTAGAGGTGATTCCTTTCCCTTCCCCAGCAGTCATTTGTCCACTGCTCAGTAAAATTCACAGACCACTCACAGGCTGGGCTGAGTCTGAAATTGGTGATGGTAATTCCAGGGTCCCCAAATCTCTTGCCTGCACCTCAGTAGCAGAGACATACTGAGTCTTTGCACTGTTTCCCACCAGGGTCAACAAGCAGATCAAATTCCCGTCTTCAATTTGTTTTGTTGTGATAACCCTGAAAACTCTCCTCAGCCTTACTGTGACTAAAGCTCCTCCCTTACTCCCAGTGCCTGCACACTCCTCCCTCCCCCCCAGCATGCACACACAGCCCACATGCTCCCGGCTCAGGTGCCATAACTACCTCAGGTGACATGGACTCGGGCCTATGCGCAGGGGAACTCTCGGGGGAGGACACGTTCTAGAGGAGGGAAAAGCATCTAGTTATCCATCTATTTCAAAAGTCAAGAGGCAATTACAACATACAAAAGCACACAGGTTAGCAATCGCTATTCTAAACAACTATCCTAAGAACTGGTCCCAGCCTGGACAGCATCATGGTTGGTTAAGTAGTTTCTAAAGCTTCCTGGAAGCACAGATAGAACTGGATCTCATGAAGCAACTTAGTACCCAAAACAGAGTGAATATTAAGAAAAGCAGCAGCTAACTATATTTATGATGCTGTCAGACAGACTTTGCTCCATGAAGTATAGAGAAAGACACTTATGGTTTTTAGTCTGAGAACATGGGAGAGAAGAAAAGCCTGGTTTAGCCCAGAAAGTAAACTAAGATCCCCCTTAGATGACCTTTCACAGATATCTACTATAAAACAAACACGTCTCTTTCAATCCACAGTGGGCCACCCTTCCAGCTCAAGTCAAGAGATGAGGTGTGAGCAGCCAGCTTTACAAAATGTACAAAAATGGGCACCTATCCTCAAAGGCAGTGTATGCATGTGACAGCACGGTTAAGGGCTCTTCCCAAGCACTTCCCTTTCCATGCTACTGAGCAGGACTAAAATAGAATCAGAGAGGCAGGATTCCCAGAGCTATGTTGCTATCAGAGAAATATAGCAGGAGTCACTGTTTTCTGCAAAGTAGAAAACCTCAGAAAACTGAGGAATCTTGGAAATTTCTTAACAAAAAGTTCTGACAAACACCACAAAGAAGCAGAGGCATGTCATCATGCTTTTGGCCACTCTTACGAATATGGAGGGGCCAAGCATCCTCTAAATTGTTCCCACTCTAAAAAGATCGTAAAACTGAGTCTAAAAAACCTCAATCTGTAAAAACGTGACAAACAGAGTTTCAGAAGCTTGTGATACAATTTTTATAGAGAGCAGCTAAGAAATCAGTCAAGAAGAAAGTTTCTTAAAAGCCTTCAAAAAATATATTTCCCAGCAAGACAAGATGGCAAGTCACGACTTCTGCTTGCTTGAGGAAGCTTGTGAACTGATGAAAGAATTTTTCTGTTGCTCTCTCTCCACAGTGCCACAGGTTTATACTTGGGGAGGTGCACTCACTCATTCAAACTTTGATCCAGTGAGTTGTTAGATTCTTTTTAAGAGGAAAAAAAGTAAAAGGCAAGTAAGTTATAGATACCCAGCAAAATCAAGGCTAATTAACACTAAGATGGGACAGGAATCAAGTGATTAGACTGTGGAGGTTCATGACAACACTGCCCTGATTTGTCATCTCAACCACTGCAAGGGTAAGGTTTGTTTCCAGTAAAGCTCTTTCTGCCTGAAACAGTCCTTCATCTCTCTCCTCAATGCTCCACAATCTTCCCTGCTAAACTCTACAGAGCTTCCTCTCAAGCAGCTTACAAATAAAGAGCTCTCAACCAAAATAATCAAGGCACTGTAAGCTGAAAGTACCACAAAGGTATATCTGCCCTGTTGCAAAGCAGATGAGAGATTCCTGCAGGATAGTCAGTCCCTGGTATAGAGCAGACCATCACTGCACCATTTTTTTAATGGTTCTAACTGGCTAAGTATGAGCAGCTGGCCTGAAGTCTTCTGTGAGGTTTTTTTAATGAAAATATGCAGTACTAAAAAATACAACTAAACCTGCAAACAGAGTGGAGGGTCCTGACTAGATGAACACTGGTAACTCTCCCACAGAGTTTAGAGCAATGGAAACCACCTCCACAGATTGCTCATTAATTCTGCTGATTTTCGCAGAAGGAAACTATCAAGAAATCCAAGGTATTAAGGCAATCTTCTACCCAGTCAATGTAAAGAAAACCAAAGCATATAGTGGAAGATGATGTGACGTATTGCTACCATACTAGGGGTTACTGAAAGCTGTTTGGGGAAAGAGGAGCGAAGGATTTCTTACAGCCTCTGAGAAATAGAATAGTTTTACTATTTGGAAGTGGCAGGGATTGAAAACCCCATTGGCACAGAGATCTGAAGCGGGAGAGATGACTAAAGATTGCTGAAAAACCTTAGAAATTTAGGAGCTACTCTGAAGAAATAGAAAAAAATATCAGACTAATGTTACCAATAGCTACAAAGTGAGGGGAGGCTGAGCTGTAGCAAAGTTTGACATTTCACAGAGCAGGAGATCTGTCCAGAAGGGAAGTAGAAGAGAAAGGCAGCAGAGATCTTGAGACTGAGACTGTGATGCTGCTCAGGAATACATGTTCAAAAAGGAAGGCAGCCCTAGTGCCACCTCTGCTGCAAGTATTGCTGCTCCTTTCTTTTTAGCACACCCAGTCCCGGGCAGGTTTACCTCGAACTGTAGTGGAGTATTACAGCGGCTGGCAGCCAGAGAGGGGATGGGTGAGAACATGATGCCGTAACCATTGCGAGTCTCCTCCTCCCCGGGCAGAGACGAGCAGGGCGTGGCCAGCTGTGGGCTCACTGCACCAGGGACCGAAGGGACGGGAGGCGGGGTGGTGACAGGAGACAGCGGCCGCAGCAACTTCTTAACGTTTTGCTCCATCAAGTAGCGAGACTTCCATTTCTTCAGGGGACTCAGCAAGTCTGAAACACAAACTGAGCTGAGGACACGGCTGAAACACTGACCACGAGCAAATCACATGTCGTCTTCTTCTCCCTACTCCTAGCCCAAAAGAAGCCCAGGAGACTTCAACGCAACTACAAAAGACTCCTAAAAATGAAGTACCTTTGAATTACTTCTACATCAATGTCTAGATACTGGTAACAGAACAATACATAGCCAGGAACATGCAGTGAACAAGGAAATCAATTATTTCAACTAGAAGCAAGCACAAGAGGGAGCTAGGGGAAAGGAAGATGCAAGGTTAAAAAGAGCATAGGAGAATAGAGGAGAGAGGTCAGAGGACATGTCATTGTGATTCTTACAAACAAATCAGAGACAGTTCAGCTGGCATTGTCTGAACCTAATAGCTCCCTATAGGCTACATCAATACAGCCCAAGCACATTTCCACTTCCATAAAGGACTAAAGCCTTTTCCTCAGGCCTACCTATCTTCAAAACAAAAATTTTTTCATGCTTAGTTTAAAAAAAAAAAAAACCAAACCAAATCACCAGTAAATTCTGCAGGTTAGGTCTTGCTTGAGACATATATTTATTGGTTCTGATGTTCTGTTTATTTCCTATTAATCTAACCTTTCAATAATCAAATTTGTATTATCTGTGTGATGTCTAGCTTCCTGTCATCCTTGGAAAACTGATCTCTGACTGGGCTGATCTTCACTCTTTCTCTGTAAATTCAAACACAATATTTAACCATTCTGCTGCTTTACTCACATAATTTAGCTTCTCCATCCTTGAGATGTACTTGGTAATTTGTTTATTACACAGTGCCTATAAGACTTTGCTACATCTTTCTACAGTCAGCAGGTATTTAGTTGTCCTTCTAACAGCATCTTGTTGAAAAGAGATGATCCTGGGTTCTCTTCCCTCAACCCCTCTCTTTTCTGTTGTACAAGACATCCCAGAGCACTGAGATTGATAACGCATGTTAAGTGATTATCTTTTTTTTCACAGGAAAATACTGAGAAACTTTACAGATGCTCAAGATAGAATGGGTCTGCAGAAATTTGAATGAACGGCAAAGCAACATTCTTGCCTACCCATAAGCTGTCCCATCAGGCAGCAGGACACATTAAGATGTCACTTGTAGAGCTGCCTTTGGTATTCAGCACCTTCCCCAGTCCGACTCCAGTGCCCGTGCTGCCCTGATGGTGCTGAGCACTTACCTGGGTCATCTTTGCAGATGCTGGAGGAGCTGCTGTTCTCATTGCTTTGGTATAGACACTGGGCTCTGTTCTCTTGCGGAGCTGGTGAGGTCTGAGTCATCCCCTCTTCCAGGGCTTGTTTGATCCAGCGCTGAAACAGAACGAGACTGCATAAACGTGAAACTCCTCGAGTACTTTCTCTGCAATCCTACAGGATGCACTGCAACTCCTACACTTGTGTGGAGCAAGGCAGGCTGCTCAGAAGCCTGGTGTGATCTCTCTGGCGTGTGCTTGGGTGGGAGTGTGCTAGAACACGACTGTCTGCATTGGGCCCACCACCTACTGGGGTGGGGCTGTGCCCTTCCTGACATGGGCTCTGGGAGCAGCAACCATCAGCAGTAAGAGAGATTGCAAGTAAAGAGCAAATTATAAATATAAAAATGCAGGACAGTGGCACCTAAAACTATAAAAACAATAATAATTTAAAGGAAAGGGAATACAAATGTAATGAACTATCTACAACCACTGATTTTTGCAAAAAAGCTGTTTCCTGCCTAGGAGAGCAAATTTGAGCCAAAAAAAAAATCAGATTAACATGCAAACAGCGGTTTTCAAGGACAGTAAACCAAGAAAAGAATAGTAAAAGCAAATATTTTCTTCAGCTACTAATAAAAAAGGTAAGTCACAGTAGTCTTCTAAACATGGACAGTAAGAATGTTTCACTTCTCACACACAAGTGAACATGAACTGAAGCTTCAGCAAATCAGTTGCTGCAGTGGGTGTGCTAGCCCTGTATCTTGATAGAAACTGACTCCTGATGGCAGGCAGGAACCTTTGCTTACTCTATTACTATAAAGGTAACTACCACAATATAAGGGAAAACAGGTGATCCAGTGAAATGACAGCAAACTGCAGAAAAAAGCAAACAGCAATTTTCATTTGTGTTGTTTACCCAGGGGACTCACTTTACCAGACTCTGCTTGTCCTAGAGAGGTTTAAAATTGTACTTTTACCTTTCAGCAATCCACAGTTCATCTGCATGCCAGCAATGTGTATCCTATTAGAGATACACGTGTGTCTTATGATTCCTCAAAGCTACTGTGAAAGTACATCACAAACTCAGTGGCCACAATCCTCAAAGTGAAAACTTCAATGCGAGGATGAAGAGCAGGTGACAGGATCTATTTTGATGGCCTTCACTACTGCACAGCAGTCACTTCTTCTCTGTTCAAATGTAACTCAAGGGATTCCACTGTGGCCGCCAGCAAAAGGAAGAAGTGCCAACCAGTCTGGAGCACCTCTACCTTGAATGTGGCATCTGATGTGACAGCCAAGTCACTGCACAGTGTGTGATTAACGTGAGAGCAGGTTACAGTTCAGTTTCCTTGCGAGGTTCAGACACTGCCATGCTTTGGATGCAAACTGACATCATCAGCTGAGTTTTTTGGCACAGTTCTCAGTAGTTTAAGGATGAGGCCTGCTGACAATCCAAGAAAATATGTGATCTATTTCAACAGCCTTTATAAATCAACCTCCTTGGCTGAGTAGTCAAAAGTAGACAAGACACAGATCAAGTCTTGAGAGAGCATATCATCAAGTTCTGGACTATTTCTAGACCTCAGCTGGCTGAAAAGGAGGTGCTCCCTGTAAGTTTTCTAAACATTCCTGAACATGAGAAGCACATTTCTACATCTCCAGACTGGTAAGTGATAAAACTGTGCTAAAAAGCATTTCCCAAGAAAAAGCCTGGGATCTCCTACAAAATGGATGAAACCCCTCACTAGAACAACATAACAATTATTTACATTAAAAAAGTAGAAATCTAACAAATAATTTCTGCAACATCTGTTCTGGACACAGCAACTTTCAGTACTTTATTAACTATTTAATGGAATAGGCAGGGTATTTAAGTTTTCAGATTAAGAAACAAGAAGGCTAGATGACACCATTAATAATTTTCCTACTAAATTGGGAAATGGATAGGGAAAACATGACACAGCTTAACACAGGCTAGAACAATCACTTCTACAATTACAGGCTACAAAATTAATGGGTTGTTCTAACAAATATACAAAATCATGAACAGAACATGAGTTTAAATCAACCTGTCAAAGAAAACTCAGTCATACTGGGATGCACAAAATGGGTACAGGTTAGAAGACAAAGCAACTTTTCTGCTTTGAAAATGTCCCAGCTGCAACACAACATCCAGTCTTGGACATAACTTCAAGGAAGGTGTGGACTGAATGGAAGTCATCCACAGTGAGACTAGTCCACTCCCTGTCCAGCAGTGAGAATAATCATTTGACTAAAAAAGGGTCAAATGCAGCAACAGATCAAGAACAAGTCAAGGGAAGACTTGTCCCATGACAACAGTTTTCCCTCAATTTTGAGCTTGCTGGTCAGTTGTACGGCAACTGCACTGAGCACAGAACTCCAAATAACTCTGCCAGCTTTGCTCTGGATGTTTCTCTCTTCCCTGGAGCTCAAAGACATTGTTAAGGTTCAAAAGAAGCTCAAACCTTGCAGTTCTCAGCTTAAATGTGCATAAGGAGGTTGCCCAGGCACACAGAAACAGAAAAAGTGTTGTCATACATCTATATATGAACCATGAAGAGCTTTACCTATGAAGAAAATACTGAAGAGACTGTTAGGGCATGACAACAAATTGGCTGAAGGTGGAAAACAGTGAAGTCCAAAGACTCTCTCTGAAAAAATACCCTCAAACAAAAGAAGGCAAAGAAAACAGGACATGGTACCTGAAAGCCACCAAGACAGGGAGAGCAGAAAAGATTTCTGTATAATTGTTCACAGAAGCTAGAAAGTCTCTGAACAAAACCAACAGGCAACAGGGAAGATGGATTCCAATACAAATATGACTGAGTGAACTACCCTGCCTTCCCTGCAGATGGGTAAATACTGGCATTTACTGCTCATCTCTGGAGGAGCCAAATCCTTAGCTGCGCCTGGTTCAGGCTTCCTGCATGGCCTCAAGTATCTGTTGCAGATAGACAGTCTGTGATGCCAAACAAAGAGCTGTGGACATGTTCTTGTGAACAGGCAAACTCAAAGCTTTTAAACCACAAAGGCTCTCCAAAGACAATGGATCTTAACTGAGGCACTGGATTCTCGAAGTCCTCTGCAACACTGTCCTACCCCCACAATGCCAACCATCCTCTGACTGTGAAAGTAGTAATATAACACTTTCTAAGGGAAGCAATCAACACTCTGAATTGTGTATGCAGGATAATAAATAGCCTCTGCAGATCTGAAAGTACATGTTTCTAAAAGGGCAGTCACAGAACTGTTGTTCTACCATGGCAAAAGGTAAGGATGAAAACTGAACTCTGGCAATGAGGTCAGCAGTCATAGCCTGGACACTGCATCAACACAGTAGCTCAGTGGGAATACATGGAAATTAACTCCAAAATGACACAACAACTTTACAAGGGGTCCAGTAAGATAAGTATACATCGTGTAAAGGTAAGACACAAGCAAACATACCTTCTTACAGGAGCTGTAAATGCCATCCAACAGAAAGGGCCTTCGACGTCTCTCAGGGTTGAAAGGCGAACCAAAGCGAATGTAGTGTTTAGGCGTGGTACAAATCAGTGGGGAGTGCACAAGACCTGGCAACATATTTAGGGTTGTTGCCAAAACTGTTGGGTCTGTAGTAATGCGCAGAGGACACTCAATTGGACACTCCTGCTTCTCTGCCTTGTCATTCAGCCATTCGGTAACAAGGTACTGAAGGAGGAGACACACATGTCAGTGCAACCAGGATAGGTGAAGATGAAAGGCAGTATGGCACAATGGTGTACAGGAACCAATGCTCAGGTCAGCCTACGTGTTAAAACTCCCCCCCTTCTCAACAGGAAAATCTTCCTGTGTCAAACCTAGTTCTCACGTGTTGGAGACAACCCAACGTCACAGAAGTAGCTCAATTTTATGCTCCATTTATCTTACTAGAAGATTCTCCAAAAACTTGATCACCCTGTTCAAAACGAGTTTCTAGACACAAAACTAAATGTATTAATAGCTAATTTATGCCTAGTATGTGGCAGCTGCCTGCTAGCTTCTGCAATTTTTCCTCCTTTCCACCTTTATCCTAGCTTGTACATGGCAGTTGCAGTCACATTCCTTCCTGGTCTTTAATTCTAAGCTGAAAGTTAACCTCTTTGCTGCACCCTAAAGGAATACATGCCACCCTGCTATCCCAACCCTGAGCACTTGATCATATTTACCTTTTTTGTTTTGGGGTACTTTACTGCAGCTCGATTAGACTGGGATCCTGTAGCCAGGATAGCAGTTGGGTCAGATCCTGTCAACTGTCTGCCTTCTCCTGGCCCTTCCACATTGCTGACATCTGTTGTGGTTACCAAGCTGGCAGTGCTTCCTTCCTCTGGGACAGCCTGTGTGAGTTCAGCTTGCTGGGAACTGGCTTGTTTCTGCCTTCTCAGTCTTTGTGCTGAACTGGTCCGGTATCGAGAGAAGCGACTTTTTGGTCGGGGCCTGGAAGGTTTTGCTGGAGCTGGCTTAGTCACTGTTTTTTCGGGTGCAGCATCCTACAAAATAAACTGTCATTAGTCTGAGCACTTCTAAGAGTATTCCTTTTCTCTGCATACAGGATCAAGAATTGAGATTTATTTATTGACGCTACCTGACTCTCAAAATCTTGTTGGACTCTGTGTTGGTTCATAAGATGGCCTTGGGGACCCTTCAACACTGGCACATTATCGTTTTGTCTTCTGCATTCTTAAAGGACAGAACATGGGTCTTTAGGAAGAAAGCAGCAATAGGAAACTTGCTGCTTGTCTCAAGGTAACTGTTCTTATTCCTGACCTGAGTTCACGGGGAACACTCCAGGCAAGTGTCTGAGCCCTGCCATAAAATGGGAACACATGCATCCAAAGCAGACCAGGTAAAAAAAAAAACAAAAAAACCAAACAAAAAGAAAAGAACTTTCCATCACTGCACTTAGGCATCCAACTTAAGCTCACACCAGTACAAAGAGGGTTCACCTGGAGAAGGAGCTGGGCTAGTTCAGCCCGCAGAGGACTGAGGGGGATGTAACAGCAGTCTTCTACAAACAGCCTGAAGCCACTAAGAAGATGCAGTGGTGCATCAATGGACATATACTGAAATGAGAGGTTGAGACTGGATACATGGCAATTTTTTTTCAACCTAACAGTCATGAATTGGAAGAGGTGCAATCTCCATCCCAGGAGGTTTTCAAGAGAAGACTGGGTAAAATGCTGGCAAATCTGGTCTAGCTTCAGAGCTGTCCCTACCTAAATCAGAATGGACTAGAGAGCCTACAAAGCTCCTCCCCACCTGAATGATCTTATGATCAGAAATGCTGCAGCTGGGCTTCGTACAAGACAGCAAACACTTCTATCTTCATCTTACCGCTGCTTGTGAGGACCGTCGTGTGTTCATCCCAGTACTGCTGGTACTGTTAGAAACAGGAGGAGGAGGAGCACTCAGTGCAAAATTTCCATCTTCAGTTTCAGGAGTCTCTGTTTTCACTTCTTCGAGCTCAGGAGCTTCAGAATTGACATTGATTTCAGCATCAGTGCTGTTACGATCTGATGGTTGCTCGCGTCTCCTCTTTCTCTTTTCTAAGTTCTCAAACATGTGCATGATGGCTTCTACCTTCCTGTCTTCCCGGGTCTACAATACAAGGGTAAACTGAAGTAAGCATAGTAAATTATGCACATAAACAAGGCAAGAACAGATATGGGAAGCAGCACAAAGAGAACAACTGCCAAATAGCAATGACAAAAGCCAGACAGGGGACAGAGAGAAGCAGTTCTTATCAGTTATTTGCATTTTTCAATATGGCAAATTTCCCAGAATAACAACATAATCATGTGTTTGTAGCGCAAGTACAAGAACTCGACTTTGTTCTTAAATAGGACCACTTAGATACTACTGAGTTATATTTATAAAACAGCCACAAGGAAATGCATAATTTTGAAGAATTAAAAACCATAAGAAAGTGTAAGTAGAGTGAAGCGATGACTCGGAAACAAACAGAGCTATTTGCTAATGATCAAATTCTAGAACCAAACAGAAGCCAGGGGAAATAGAAGAAGTGATTCAGTAATTTGCAGCAAGTGTAATACACCACGCAAACTGGTTAAAATGTTCCAGATTCATTCTTTTTGCAGCAAGACTGTCAGAAGATGACCCAGCTCAAAAATAAAAGCTCTGGTCTTAGCAGCTTACATAGTGGATAAGAAAAACAGAACATGAGAAACTAGAGAGGCAAAACAAGTCAATTTATTAGGTAAACAGAAAGGACAGGAAATCTTATCACCTGTCTGTGTCAGAAATCATTGGTAATTATGCATGTAAAAAGCCCAGTACAATAATGTTGCAGTGACTTGGCAAGGATCAAGTGGGTTTTAAGAAATGGGGTCAAGTGTCTTCTGAGATTTATCATGGAGAAAGTATCTTGGAGCCCATGGCCTGGGCCTTTACAGTTTTCTGGTAAAAGATACTACACAACACATATGAAGAGAGACTGGGAAACTACAGATATGGGCATTTACCTGATGCCAAGTATAGAAAACTGAATCGCATTAAAGCAGATTAACTGGTGCAACCTACAGGAACAGGGCTTACAGGCTGATGGGAAACTAACACTTCACTTAGGCTTACTGAACTATTCTGTCCCAAAAAGAGATCAGCTTTCCTGCATTAAAATGAAATCTTCCCTCCAAGCTTTAAGGCCAATCTGATGGATTGCCCTTGGCTCTCCAAGTTGCTGCACCAT
>VZUA01036431.1:18241-28325 GCA_013401035.1 Horornis vulcanius | reverse complement strand
CTCCAGGAGAGGTGTTCATTTAACTTTCTTATTTTTACACCCCATGAGCTCACTGCAGCAGCAGCCAGCTGTGCAGGCAGGACCCCATTCCACTGAGGCATGTATCTGGTGATAGACTTTCTCCAGCTGCCCAAGTTTAAATATGTGTGTATATATGCGTGTTGAACAACTGTCCAAACAAAAAGGCCCGAAGAATGTCAGCAGTTACGACATTATTTTTATTATCCTAATGGCAGGAGTGTAGAGGCTTTCTTTCCCCCACCAGTACTTGCCTCCCAGTGGTTCTTGCCTTGGAATACTTGCTACTGCTCTTCACAATAGTGTGCTGTTGCCGCAGCCACAGGAAAGGCCCTGTGGCCACAATCACCAATAATGTCACGAGCAACATGTTACACTGTGCTCTGAGCAAGGTAGGACAAAAGGATGCCAGAGCTTTCAGGCAACCTTCACCAATACCCCACTGCACTACTGCTAATGACCTGATTGGTGGTGATGGCAACCTCAAAACTAAAGTGAAACACTTTTAGATAAGAGTGGCACACCAAGATGTTTACATGAGGACAAGGCAGCTCCCCCTACACCTTCATTAGTTCAGTGGAAAAAAGCTATTTTGGCTTCCCCACACTGCTAAAGGCAATGATGCATTTAGGATGTTCATGCTGACTCCAAAAAGCCAAGATACCCACAAGGCACAGGGCATCACTGAGAAAATGCAGAATCCTGGGGTCTGGAAGCTGCATAGCTGTATTCTCAGAGCACCTGTGTGAGCTCATCAGCTTCAGGGCAGCATTGCACTGACACATTGTAGTGCTTGCACTCAGAGTCTCGGGATGGGCAAGCCTAGGACATTCTGCTGTGTCTGTGCACATGCTGTCTGGTGTAATCAAAATGAAAAACTGAATGGCAGCAATTTATCTGCCTTTTGTCTTTTCTGTACTTCTCAACCATAACTTGAACTGCTTAGGATAGGAGTAGAGTTTGCAGTCTCTCTAGTTCATGGATCCAAGCCTTTCTGCTGAGGAGGATCATGAAGGAAGGCATTCCCACAGTGCGCTATGTAGGGATGCCTGCCTGCTGCTGTCCTCTAGCCTCAGGGGAAGATGCCTGCCTGCTGCTGTCCTCTGGCCTCAGAGGACCACTCCAAAATACCATACACCAAACACAATCTCTTAATAAAACAGTAAAATAATAGTTAGAAATTGCCACAAGGTTACAAAATATTAAGCCAACCAGTAGTTGCATGCATTTAGTGTGAAAGTCAGAAGCGGTTAGAAAACAAGCAAACCAACCAAAGCAAGTATACCTACAAATATATATATATAAAAAAAAAGGCATAGAGAAAAAGCAGCCATCTACATACACATGTCAGGCTGGGGACCCTGTACCTTCAAAGGCTCAGGATAAGAGAATGAAAGAAGCAGAAAGCGGCTCATGAGACTCTCCCTTCAGGCCTGGTGGCAGTAATGAAAAATCTGGATGAAAAATTGAGCGATATCACAGTAAGTCACCTAACCCTGCATGAGGTGGCAACACAGTAACATCTGGGCAGGGGCTTGTACTCAGCAATCACTTTGCATTTGCCTACGGGTTTGAATATGTGTCACTTAGCAGCTGGCTAATTTATGACTAGGGCAGCTTCAAAAAGGAGCTGTGTCCCTCCTGCCAGGGCACAGTTGAGTTGCTGGCCCATCAGGACTGCTAAAAAATGAATAACGTATTAAATCTTCCCTGTAAGCCACTTGGGCTACGTGGGATTGAAACTTTAATAACTGAGAAACTTCATCTGTAGTTTTTGCTTCAGCTACTTGGTTCAGGTCCTGAGGCATGCAGAAGACTGTTCTCAGTTATCCCAGGAGACTGAGCATCCACCTAAATTGCTGATCAGAGCAGGGAACCTGCTGAGCAGGTTTCCAAATCATGGAATGGGTGCAGAGAGAAAAGGAAGAGATTGGCAAGTGGCATGGCTGTTTCTGCAGCAGGCTCCAACCCTCCTCAAATTGTGGTTTGATGTTTCCTCATCTGGAGTTCCTCAGGTTAAGCAGACTGCATGGAGCAGTCCCTCAGGGGCACCTGGCAAACAGCAGGCCTTATCATGAGGCTGGCATGATTTCTGAAACTACAGTCCTCCTGGGCAAGTATCAGCTGGCTGGAGCTTGCAGACTGGTCTGGAGTGTTTTGAACAAAAAACCACAGGATCCTAGCAGGAAAGTCATGACTACACAAATTATACCAAATGGGCAAGTCTACTGCACTGCTGTGGGACACATTCCCAGTTCCTTGGAAACAAGACAGTATCGTGTAATTTATATGAAACTGGGCAGAGAACAAAAAGATTGAACTAAAGAGCTGCTCCCTGGAAACTACTGCTTGCATTTGCCCTCTGAAAGCCAGCATCAACATGGAAACTGAATCAATGTCGGGACCACCTGCACTGCTTTGCACAAAAGAGATGGAATCTTCCTGGAGTCAGATTAGCCCTCAAGCTGGGCAACCCAAAGACTGTGTCTCAAATAGAAAAGGCATGTCCATAACATGAAGAAAGTAGTCTTGGATTTTGGATTTCACTGTTCTAAAGCCTCCTATTTGAAATTAGCAGCAATCTTGTGAAAGGGCCGCAGCCCAGGCAGGTTATGACATGGGAGAAAAGAATCTACCTTTTTCCCTTATTCAAAGGATTCCTGGGAAATTGCTTGCCCAAAGGCGATCTGCAACTATTTAGTTCCAAACATCCTGATGTCAGGCAAAGAGACTTCGGAGTAAAGAGGAAGCAGAGGAAGAAGGAAGGCCTGAAGAAATGGGCAAGGCAGAGAAAAGATAAATAAAACAGGTGGTAAATAAAAGGTGGTTTGGGAAACAGAGGAGAATTACAAGGAAGAAATAAGGAATGGAAAAGCATGTGAGTTTGGGAAAACTGAAGGCCTGGTAGAAATGAAATTCATGGCTGGAGCACAAAAGTCTTATGTAACCAGCTCACAGATGATTCAGCCTAGGAAAAGACCACTGACCCAGTGGAGGCTGAGTGTGGAAGGCAGGATGACAGCCCAAGCAGGACAGGCTGTGATTTCCTGGAATGGGCAGATTTGACTGTGGAAGTATCTGGAGGGGCACTGCCTGGCCAGGGCAATGCCCACTATTTACTGAAAGGGTACTGCCTCTATCAGAGCAGAAATCCACTCATCTTCCAATGCCAGCGGTACCAAATGCTTTCTCCTCTGCTGTGGTGTGAGACTGGAGGGAAGGAGCAGCTCAAGTCTGTCCAAAAGGACATTTACATCACTTCTCCAGCAAGATTACAGATGGCTTATCCAAATGCATCACTGGATGCACCGGGCTTCCCTGCAAACGCCCTGGGGCGGACGGGGGTCTGGCATTCCTCATTGGAGAGGACAGGTGGGCAGGGCAGGGTGAGGGGAGGGATTGTTAGCAGTAAAGTCTCACCTTCTGCGCCCCTGAGAAGGCGTGGTAGTAACATGAGACATAGGTCATTATGGCCTTCTCATCCGGCCTTAGCGTGCCTATAATATCTGTGCAGAGAAGGAAAAGAGGTTGAAAGGATAAAGTAAGAAGCAGCACATAGGATAAAACAAAACAATCATGGGTGGCGTGAGAGGGGGAGAAAACTTCCCATCATGCATTGCAGGACAGGCCAAACAGATTTCCATGCGGAGAGCTGGGAATTCGGATCAGAAGGTGGCTAGCAGTGTTGGCTTGTGGCTCAAAGCGGCACCCCTCCCTACCCCCCAATCCAGGGGGATCCTGAGATGAGGATCTGGGCTCTGCACCTTCACAGCTGTGGTCTGAGGGCCTGGCCCAAGGATGCAAACAAGTGGTTTGGAGATCTGAACGCCTGTGCTCGAGGCCCTTGGTACACCGAGGAGCTGGAGATCAGAGCCTTCCCACGCAGTGCACTTCCTACACAGGATCTGCTCTGCTGCAACGCGCACTTCCTGTTCCTAAGGCACTCAAGTACAGGAGGCTGCTTGGTTTCGGCAAGAGATGTGTACAAAGTTTCACCCACAAAATGTTTTCCTTAAGTGACTCCATTACCAACAGGAAAATGGCTAAGCCAGAAGTAGCACGGACTCAACTGTCAGATTTCCAACACGGATGAGAAAAGAGAGGGGAAAAAAGGAAACAAATGAACAAAACCAGACATCTCTGTCATGATAAGCAATGCTCTGTTTGCAAAACCACCATGGATGTACTTGTTATTCATGCTTTGTAAGCCCCAGGTGAACTGGGACTGAATTTGTGGCACAACTTGAGAAAGCAACAGGTTCAGACCTTAAAGCAAGGGTGCTGGAACCTGGAGCATACATAAGGTAAAAGATAAAGCTTTGGACATTCATTAAACCCTTCATAAAACTTCAGTCAGCTCTGTTTCTCCATCTTAGGAAAACGCAAAAAAAAAAAAAAAAAAAAGTGAATAGGTATCTGTATTATTTCCCATGGGGAGAGGCTGCAGTTTCCTGCTGCACAGAGAATCTATGTGGTGGTCTTTGCTTTTTGTAAGACCAAGCATCCTAGCTCAGATTTACCAGGATCCAGAGGTACAGGTTCTTGGCCATCAGGACAGCAGTTCATAAGGCAAATGGAGAAGGCAGAGCCCCCCACGCCTTTAAATTTGCATGTGTGCCAAAGCATGGCATACCTAAGTGCCACTGGAAGTACTGCTCACTATAGGGAAATGGAACTCCTGGCTCCCGTGCCCCGTGTGTTTTATCTGGGGCACCACTTTGAACCAACAGCCAACTCTACCAAGAACATAATAATAAAGATGCCCGTAGCTAGAGAGGAGAGAGAGAAAGAAAAAAAGGTTTGGACATTAGCAACGGCACCAGGTGTGCTCTGTGGAGGGAGCTTGGGATCCTGCGATACCTTCTGGGCTCCTGAGAAGGCGTGGTAGAAGCTAGAAACATAGGTCATGATGGCTTTCTCGTCAGGACGGGCAGTTCCAACAATGTCTGTCAAAAAAAACCTCACGTTAAGAGCACAATCAACTGATGGGAGGAAAGCAGAGGAAGGGTAGAACCACAACTGTCCAGGACGCCTGCTGCGGTGTGTGCGTGTCATTCCACAGGGCTTCCCAGCATTCCCCAGAAGATGTGTGTGTCTCAGAACCCAGGATCACCCTTCTGGTTCCCCTCCCTCATCATCAAATTTCCTCCAGAGTCTGGCCAGGCTAAGGCAGCCGTATGTCAACATGTCTTGTGTCACAGCACTTCCCTGTCCTGAGAACATTACTGTGATTGGTGGATTGAATCAACCCAAACTGGCATCAGGCTGAGATGGCTTTTATAGACATATTATACTGCAATTCCTCCATGCAGTTCTGTTCTTCTGGAAAGATTTTCTCCCTTCTTTTCCATGCCTCCCTCCTCCATTTCAACACAATGATGGCTTGAATTTCAAGAGGCCCTTTCATTAGTTTCAGGGGAAACTCAACACCTCCAGAGATCAGAATTAATGGTGTGGAGGAATGCACATTAGCTCCACTCCATGAGGGAGGAGAGAGATCAGTAAAGAGCAATGAGAACTCCTGCCAGGGGCCCTCTTCATCACTGCTACTTTTGCCGAGATCTGAAGCTAGATCCGCTTATTTTGGAGGTATCTGTATTTCCTACAGAATGGCAGGAAACATTTGAATCTGCTCTGGAACCTCATGATTTTTTTCTTAACCTCAGCATGATGAATGCAGGGAAAACAAAACTCATCTCTGAGGATGGGAAATGCTACCTAGGAATATGAACATGGACCTACCTATGAACATACCTAGGAATATGAACTGAAATATCAGTTCACTGGGTTTGGCTGTCATATTCCCATCTTTACTCTTTGCTCCTTTCACTCCTTTATTTAACAAAAATCTTTAACTGCTTCTCCTGTCCAAGCCAAGTCTGAAATACAGCTTCTACCATTGAAACCAGCTGGCTTTAGGCAAACAGCCAACAACCAGTGAACTACTTCAGGCTGTTGTTTGTACTCCAGAGTTACATTCTTTAAAATCTATTGCCAAGCTGGCCCTGACAAGTCTCTGAAAAGTAATCCTTGCTGTCCCAGTGGCTCAGGGATGCAGTCATAACCAGCAGCAAAAGCATCTCTGAAAAACAGGGAACTCTGCCTTGTTCTCCAGACCCAGTCAGTGAAGGATCTCCATGCCAAACACTTCTGAGTGGTCAAGAAAAAGCAGTTTATAATAATAATAATAGTAATAATAATATCATGCTCTCAAAATGAAGAACACCAGCAATGTCAGAAAGACCACAGCAAAAAAACCCTGGAGCAAAAGGAACACAGTCCTACACCACACACTAACCCAGTATTTGGCCTGGTAATTGAAAGGGAACACTTCAGTCAGCAGATGACAGGTGTTACTCATCTCTGCCTTGTGTGTCAACCCCAAGCTAAGATCACCACGCTAGATTCAAAAGACTGAAGGACAGAGGAGGAAGAGGGAAGCAGAACATGTGACTCATTATTCCATTTTAACTTTTCCCCTATACATTTACTGCACAGTCATGCAGGGAACATTCAGAGGTTACTGAAATCTTGTACAAAAGAAGTCCATCTAGAAGTGGAACATTTCTTGAGAAAAAGCAAGTTAAAAGCTGTTGGATTCTATTTTACCTTCTGCATCCAGCATCTTCGGAATATCCAGGTATTTCTCAGCCACATCAAAAGCTGTATTTAGATTAGTGAGAGGATCATCCTGGGAAAGAAAATGAGGAAGAGCATTAGCATCAACTTTTAACAAGGTACACAGCATTTCTTTCCGAAAGAGCTTGGGTAACCGTGCTTGCCAGACAAAATTGTGTGTAATGCCTCATGCAGCAGGATGAAATAATTAGTTTCCTTTTGAAAAAAGAGCCCGGGGACTCTTGGTATGATAGTTAACATATAGTCTATGCACTTGCAAAAAAAAAGGAATAATGCATTTTGTCTTGAACCTAGATATAAGTAAAATTAGCTTCATACCATACTGATAGTAAACTATGAGACCACATCTCCCATTTACATCTCATGCTTATGTTAGGTTTACAACTTCAATTTTAAAGAACTGCAGAGCTGTGTATCCGTTAGAACATCTAAGCAACACTAAAATAGTAACAACATCTGCAACGGCTGCTGTCCTTAGCTAGTGTACAGTTTGTTGAACACCAGTTGAGTGGGAGGAAGAGAAAGGTTTCAACAAATCTCTACAAAATAAATACATATAAAAGTACCCATTTTGCCTTGAGTACAGCTATTCCTTCTGCACAGGTCTTGTAATTTCCTTAGTACATTTCTATTCCTCTCTATATAAACTTCCTGTAGATTTTAGAGAGCCATACAAGAAAACATGAAATACAAATGTCATTGAAAATGAAAGACTCTCTTTGTGTCTAGCATTCAAACATAATAATCAGCAACAAGACATCTGCCAACCTGTGTAAGATTCTCATACCAGCTTGTTCCTATATTCCTGTATAACTATGATACTTCATTATTCTGAAGGATCAATCCACTTCATGGGTGACAAATGATATTTGCATTATCACTTTCTTCTGGAAAAGTGGTGTGTGATATGTGTCATGATTGTGCATGAACTGCTAGTGTTTAGCCATCTTGTTTGGTGTCTTTTGGGAGGGAGGAAAGATGGAGTGGCACTCTCCATACTGTCATTTGTGCCACTCACACTGACACCCACATAAAAACCAGGAAACAGGTAGTAAAATTATTTCACCTTCTTTCTAGAATAGCATCCATGTTCTGTTTCTTTCCTACATGAATCATGTGCCTTTGCTTATTGCGCTGACTTGAAAGATTAAGCAGTGCCTGAACTCTAATCAACAGACAGTTTCCTTTGAACCCACCCAGCAGGAAAGATGAAGCTAGGCAGGCCTGGGCAGACAGGGTATTGGCATGAATAAAACTTCCTTTGTGGCACTAGTCATTATGTAGCCCTCAGATTACAGCCTTCATGAACTAGGAAACTGAGCTGCTCTGAAAAGTAGTTTCCTGCAGCATTTCCCTAGGAACCAAGCATGTGAATGTCTCTATCAGACTGCAATGTTTCACCTATGAAAGTAAATCACACACAAAGGCCACTAAAATAGACAGTGATCTGTATTAAATCCACTGGAACAAATCAATATTAAGCAAGGCTGTGCTGCACAGGCATGATGTCATGAAGCCAGCAGCTGTCAAATACAGTATGACATAGTTCTGTATAAGACACTTTCAATGGTGACTACATCAGATGTATCTACATCCACCTCTTCAGACTTGAGCAGTGGAGCAGGCAATGGATTTTTACTATTCTCCAGCTACAAGGTACCATCCTATGCCATGGAATTAGAGGAACCACTTCAATTTCAACCTCTTTGTGCCTTTGTGTCTTCTGTGCCTGATGCGGAGTAACCTCTAGGAACCCACAGCGTAACCAAAAGCCTTATCTGAGGAGGTGAGACTAGCTGGCATATAACCTACTTTGTTCACTGAGTGTAGACATGGCCCTAGCTTCATTTGGGAAGAAAAAATTAACAAATTTTCTTTCACTCAAGTGCAGGAGCATCCAGAAATGCCAAGTGGCAGCTCCCTTGCCATGTGCCACTTTCTATTTCTGTAAAAATGTCACCACTGTGCAAATTTCACCCCATGCTGACTCTGACCATCATGGTTGTTAACATCCTGAGAGAGCATTTAGTATTAACACAAACCCTTCCTTAGCACAGACCCATCTGAACAAGCTGCATAAAGATCTGCCAAGCTCTCCTGGAGGAAAGGGAGGAGCAAATTTCTCACTGCAGATAGCTTTCCTATCAGTTTGCAAGCAACAACACCAGGAGCACTGTTGCCAAAGGTTAAAAAGAAAATTTTGGCTGAAAGCTGGGAGAGGTTTCCTGATGGGAAAACTTACTGGGCTTGGGCAGTCCCAAAGGAAGGGCTGGAAGTTTTAACATGTGGGAAACTGGAGACTCACCTAGATAAAGCCAGCAGATTTCTACTTCAAATGCAGGGAAGATGTGTGATCACAGTATTTCTTAGGGAATGAAACTATAGATAGCACTACTGAAAGCAAGCTACCTAAATCCAAGACTAGCTTGGAGATGAGCAGAGGTCTACACTTGAGCAAAACTGTTCCCTGTAGGAAAAACGTCACCCCTCAAGAACAGAGGAGCAGCTCATCCCAAAAATTATGCTTCTTTGTGCATGAGTTAAGAGTTTCCCCTGTGGCTTTTCCAAGACTACAACAGGATTTCAGGCCCTATGAAATTCCTCCCAACTCCACCACTTTCAGTCCCACCCCATTGTACCCCAGCTAATCATTATATCAAATCACCTGTTTCAGTTTACACCCATGAAAAGGGGCAATGTAATAAAGGTTGGCTAGGCAGCTCCAAGCTTCTCACTGCAGCACCAGGGCTGCAGGCACACTTTAGAGACCCAAACACAGCAGATCAAACAAAAAAGTCACCTGTCCCCTGATTCCTTCCACAGCTAAAACACACACCCAGAAGAGCTGTGACCCAGATGAGGCAGTGGAGCTGTCTTGGTTGCAATTCCATTTACATGAACATAGCAATGGCAGAGGCATGAAAAGGAACAGTATCTTGCCAGACTATAGCTGGGCTACCCAAAGGAAATCTATTGCTTTAACATGGAGGAGGTACTTTGTTTCAGTGGTGGCAGGCAGCAAACCTGCCCTAGACAGATGCCAACCTGGCTCATTCTCTGCTTTTGCTGACTAAAGACTAACATGGCTCTTCATCTTTTGCCACAACCCCAATTCATGACAGGACTCCTCTCTTCCTCCAGCTATTTCCAAGTCCTTGCAACACACAAGGTTTCCATGGCAATTATTGCAATGTAACATAGAAAACATCATCTATCAACTAGCAATCAGGAAAGGAGATGGAGGGGAAGGAAAACAGAGAGAGCAAGCACTTACTATATCTGCCATAATTGAAGACACTAGGAAAGAAATCCAAAACTCATGTTTTCAGAAATACCTGGATATAACACCGCAGTACACAGACCACAGTTCTACACATATTGTGCTATATGAGGGGGTATCAGAGCCAGCAGTCAATCACTGTACTTG
>VZUA01036410.1:11956-22323 GCA_013401035.1 Horornis vulcanius | reverse complement strand
GCCAGCCCAGCACCCCCTGAGCACTTGCAGCCTGACATGAGGCAGTGCCAATGAAACCTCACACAGACCCAAGCAGCTCCCAAACCCCTTGTGGGACTGTCTGGCAGCAGCTTCCTCTACTCTGCCTGTGTCTTGTGCTGTGGGAGGCCTTGCAGAGCCTGGTGGGAGAGTTATTAGGAATGGGTTTATTTTATGGTGCAGAAAGGAACCCGAAAAAACTTGTGTTCCTAAACTCTCTGAAGGACAGGGCTAGCCCAGTCCCAGAGCTTCAGGTCCACACCCAGCTGCTCATGGGCATCTGGGGGTCCCATTGTGCAAGACCCCATGAAGGCAAGAGGGGCATGGCTTGGGTGGCAGCTTGTCCTGCAGGAAAACCCATCCAGGGATTACCCTCAGTGCTCTGCCAGCTGCTTTAACTCTGACACCAGAGAGGATTTCTCACATGGTTGGGAGGGAAAAATAGTTTTTAATATCAGATTTTTAAAAAAAGAATGTATGGCCCCTATAAACTGTTAAACTTCGCTTTATTGATCATAAATCTGTGTTTTGCTCAATGCAAAAGTTTTTCATCTTGCACAGANTTTTTTTTTTTTGGTTTAAAAGCACACTTACCTCACTGCACTCACCCACTGGGTTAGGAGAAATTGCCTTTCATTGCCAAGCTTTGTTCCTGCCCTTCACTGATGAGAAGAGACCTGAAAAATAAAGCAAGGGTGTCAGCCTCTTCTACATGTCACTAGGGATAGAAGGGCTGAAATGGATAAGAAATCCAAGCAATGGAATAAGACCTCAATAAAAGCAAGGAAGGAGATATTCCTTGGCAAAGCCACTGCTAAAGTAGGGCACAGGCAGTGAAAGTGCTGGGGCTCAGAGCACCTCACACTATCCCAAAGTCCACACCCAAAACCAAGGGCTGGCAGGGCAGGATGGGCAGGCCAGGCCCCAGGGTGACATTTCTGGAATTCATGTGGCCCTGGGGTGCATCCCCCTGCTCTGGGACCAAGGGCATGGTCCCACCAGTGCCCCAGCCTCTCTCTCTGCAAGTGGGTCGATGCACCTTGGGACCAAGAGATTAACAGCCCTGTCTTGGTATTAATGACCTGCAAAAGCTGTGAAGGTGCAGAGCAGGGCAAAGAAATCTTGATTTATTAATGGCAAAGCAGAAAACTGGGAGGAAAAAGTGGAAGAAAAAATTCCAGCCCAGCCAAGGGTGGTATGGAGACAGATTTACCCTGTTGTATCATGCATTTAAAATGGGTCATTTCAGCTAAGGCAGCTGTGTGTTAGCACATTGAATATATTTGGTCTCCTGTATTTTTTTTTAATAATACATCCAGGAAGATGAAAAATAGGGAAAAGGATACTTTTTTTCTTTATATCTAACTGTCCAAATTACAAAAATTGTGCTTTTCCCTCATAACCTGGAAGCCCTCTTTTTCTGCTTGCTCTCCATCACGTGGTACAACAGGTCTCTGTGCTGCACTACAGTGGTCAGCATCTCCCCAGAGATAATGGACTGGATCATCACCTGGATGCAATTCTTCCCTTTGGTCATAAATCATGATGGGAATACAGTAACCAAAAGCCATGAAATATGAAACCACATAAATAAAGGAAGGAAAGGACTGTGAATTGTCTGGGGAAATCTGTGCAAAGAAAGGGAGGAGGAGAGACTTGCACTGTTGGAGGAGCCACGACAAATATACATCCTGATTTTAAAGTCAAACTGTTGCTATAATTATTTAAGATTGGCCTTCTCCTGTGTCTCACAGGATGAGGCTTTGTTCTCCTTTCCACTAATTTCATGTGCTTTCTGTTCCTCTTGGGCTTTGCTTTTATTTCTGTGCTTTTCCCACTTCTAGTAGTTCTGTCTACAAATACCCCTGTTATTTCATCATCCCTCCCAGTGCCCAGCTTCTGGACTGTTTCTTCTTCCTTTGCCTCTGTTCTGTTAAAATCACATGATTTTTGTTACCAACCTGAGGACTCCAAACCTGAGCTCCTACAAGGAAAACACTGGGCAGCCAAGTCAACAACTTTAACTCTCATCCACGTTCAAAAGGTGGGGTCCAAGCATGTCTACATGTTTAATTAAATCAGAAATGTTAAATCCTCCTTCACAACTGCCCAGACCAAATATGATCAACTGAACAGTTTTGGAAACACAATGAACAAAATTCAGCATATTGTCCTATTTTAGGAAGAAAAGTAAAAAGAAACTGAAAACAACATATTGAAAAGTTTAAAAAAGGAGTCCTGAAATCTTACATGGGAATTCTTAATGCTAAAACTTCCTTTATTCTTGTAGGCAGCATTTCACCCTTTAGATTTATTGAAACCAAGGCAAGGAATCTGTCACTGCTTTATTCTGCACCAAAAGCTCAAGTAAACCTGAGTGTCCATTCCACTGTGGAAAGAGCTCTGCTTTCCTCAGAATCATTGCAGACATGCCATGTAGTCTAAAATACCCTGGGATTTATAATTTGAGCACAGTTATTTTATATATGTCAAAACCAGTGGCTGATCCTGCTGTCCTGAGGCTATTTCCATGTACTACAGCACTAAACACTTTTTCACCAAACTGCTGGCTGCCACCACAGGTTCCCTTGTCCCTGGGAAACTTGATGTTTCACAGAGCTGAAAGGCCCTAATTAAAAAATTATTAGTCCTATTGAAACATGCATGACACAATTTTTCTAAACATATTCTATTTTCAGTGACCCCTATTGGGTTTTAGCTTCTCCTTATGGACACCATCATAGTCACATAGATACTAATATTTACAGCTTGACAAACTCCCACTTTTAGTGGTTGGTTGTTATGTTCAGTTCAGTTACCTCCTAAAGAACTAAGGCATTGATGAGGATTTTTACCACTGGTGTAATTTAATTTTCTATAATAACACACATCCATCTGTTTGGTGGTGGGTGCATGTTAGAAGACAGGATACAACACAGAGAATGTGAACCTTTGATTTCAGCCATGTTCAAGAGTTACAGGTAGAATTGCATTTCTTTTGGATCAGCTGCTTTTCTTCAGCTCTGCACTGAAGTTAATAAACACTGCAGACTGCCCTTTCAGAGCTTATAAACTTAGCAGAAATGAAAGGAACTAAGGGGTCTGACAAGTGAGTGAAGCTTATAAATGCCACTGAAAGCCTTTGGGGCCCCAGCTCCTGGGGAATATATCAGAGCCCCTGCAGGGTTTATGAATTCTGCTTATTTATGGGCAGGTTTCTCTCCTGACCATAAAAACCATAGGTCAAAAAGCACTGCTAGATGGGGAACATGAAGCCTAGATTTCACTCAGCTCCTGGCTCTTCTTTCACAAGCCTGTGCAGCTCATCAGCAAAGCTGTGGTGTCTGGTGCTGGATGTCACACCGAGCCCGTCACGGGGAAAGCATCTGCAGCTCCTGCCTTGATGTAGGACTGATCCCCTGCAGATGTGAGCTCCTGGCTCCTGCTCAGGCTCTGCTTGCAAAGCTCTTCACACGTTACAACCTGGAGGACCTTGCCAGGTAGCTCAGATGGGAGTGTTTTAGTGCCAGTGTTTTAGAAGCACCTCAGTTGGCTGAGCTGCCTCTCAGCAGAGGACAAGCAGGGCCAGCCCTTGGGGCTGTGTCACTGCTCACCTTGTGTCCCCACGATCTGAACAGGCTCCCAGGCCCCCAGGGCATAAATCAAAACTGCTGTTTGCACCCCCTCAACAAACCCACCCAAGTCTCAGCTTCAAGGAGACTCATGGATAGACAAAGTTTCTACAGGAACCCAAAAAGCCTCTCACTGATTCCGTGCTCCTGAGTGCTGCAGGCAGGCATTCACCTAGCAGCAGGAGGAGGAAGCACCATGAGCACATCAGGTTTCCTCTCAGCATCCTGATCCCTGCTCCATGCTACCACACCCACCGTCTGACAAGCTGCCTTAATGGATGGGCACTGGCCTTCCGTGGAGGGGCTAAATGTAAAACTTCCCTACGCTTCTCTTGTCAAAGTTAAAAGCTTTTCACGTCTGTGTTANTTTTTTTTTTTTTTTTTTCCCTCCTGTCTGCTGGCACCAATGACAAATACTACATCTTGCATTGAGTAGCAGTATATTGGATGGCTGGCAGAGGCAGAACACGGCACCTGTGATTTATCTCTGGGAGTTTGGGTTGGATGACACTGCTGGGAACAGACGGGGGCTCTGAGCTGTCACCTGATTACTAATTCTAGGATTTCTCCTCCGAGAGTGAGAAGGAGTGAGCTAGAATGAAGGGTACAAAAAGCAAATCAATAAACAGGTTAGTGTTTGCATCATTATTAACACTCGGGCTGTCAACACACCCATTGAAACTATCGCTCAGGGCAGCTCCAGATTTAATGGTCAGTGTAACAGATTTACTGTAAATGTTAGCCAAGGCAGAGAGGGGAGGGGGATCTCACTGACAAATAACAGGGATTTCAGTGGGATGCATGGAACCCTTTATGTGTGTGCATAAATAACACCAGGATTGCCAGGCAGAGGCAGGGGGGCTTTCTGCAGGATTTCTTCTGGTGGGGCTGTGGTGTGCCCCCGTGCTCCCCTTCCCTCCCCAGAGCCCCTGCCTCCCTCCACTCACACAGCAGCTGCACATCAATTAAATCACCGAGGGAGCTTTGATCTTGGGAGCCCCTCACAAACCCCTTAATAGCCTGGAGAAGGGAGGGGAAGGGAAAGGTGGTGCTGCCATCTTCACACTGAATTAGCCTGTGATGAGAAAAAGCTTTAAATGAAGTTGGGTTTTACTGGTTTTACCCAGCTCCTGCCATTTCCCCCTCTCCACAGACACTCACTTTTGCAGAGGTTTTTTAGGAACAATCCTGGCATTGCCCCTTCCCTCTTGATCTGTCCTCACACTTTCCACAAGTAACACACCAAGGAGCTCTGAGCTGTATAAATGAATGCACAATCAAGTGTCTCTGCTTAAATTACTGATGAAATGATAAATCTGCTGCAGAGTAAATTGGCTGAAGACGAATCTTTCCAAGCCCTGTCAGTGCTGCCACTTTTTCAAATGAAAGCCCTCATAAAGAAATTAAACTGGTTAAAATGAAAAAGTATCTAAATTCAAGTAGCTTTAGCAGGGGAGGGTTTCCCAGATTGCACTGTCATCTCACGTAGATCCTTCTCCAGGAACACTCTGCTGCTTTCCTTGCTTGTTTTAAATGGTTCCCACATGCACATTTATAACAGTGCATCAATCTCCAGGTAACTGCTTCTGCTCACTGCTGCTGCCAGGAGAAGGAGGGACCCAGAGGCTGAAACTTCAGAGTGTCAGATGTACCAGTCACATGTAGCTCTCCCTGCCTCACTGTCCTGGAGGTTTGAGCTTAATGGCAAAATATATTCTGGAGCTACACTGCTTTGATATTCCCAAATGACAACTTCATCTCCTGCCCTCCAGACAGACACCTCAGGAACTGCCTACTCAGTGCAGCCTCAGGAAGTGTGGGTTTGTACAATGAGATAAATCCCCTGTGTTCCAGGCTTAAGGAATTCTTGCTGAGAATGCCCACCCCAGTGGAACTCTGCCTTCAGAGCATGGGCTCAGGACACAATGAAAGATGAGTGAAAGCTCCCAGCCATGTCCCAGCTACTGCAAAAGCCTCTCATAGGAATCTTCCACTCAGAGCATCCAGAGAGCCAGCAGAGACCCAGGACAGAGTCTGGGACCACCTGAGAGTCACATCCCTGCAGGGCACGGATCAGCCACAGGGCCCAGAGAGGGTGGGAGATTGATCACCCAGGAGGTATCTGAGGAGCAAGAGCAGCACAACCCCTCTGCCCCTGCCTCCAGACTGTTCCAGCCCCCACCCTCCCTGGGCATGGTGTCTCAAGATGTTTTTTATGCTTTTCTGCCCCAGTGATGTTGATAGGCTCTGTCATTAGTGCAGAACTTTGAACAGACAGTATGGGAGAACACATTTCTCTCAGCCCTTAATCCCATTAGAAACAAGCCCAAGATGAAACCCATGGAGCTCACAGATTCCTGAATGCCCTTTTCTGCCAGGACAAACCTACAACAGTGGCAGAGGATTTATTTACCTGTTAGTACTGGTGTCTCTGGGACAGCACCACCTGCAAATGTCTTCCACACTCTGTGACTTGCATTACTTGCCAGGATCTCAAGCCCTTCTGAGACCCAATAGGAATGTGCAGGAATCAGAGGCCTGGTGGAACATGATGGGGTGCAGGCAAGGTTTTCTGGGGTTACAGTTTGTGGGTGCCAGTATTGAAACCCTGCAGTATCTGACTCAGGCCCAGCAATGTGGATCTGCTCACATCACTCGATTTTGTGATGCCGTGTTGTGATTCAAGCCCAGATCCCCAGAGAAGATCTGGTAACTCTGCCTGGTGCATGGGGGCACCTTCAGATGGACATCCCCAAAGTGCTTTGGGATCACCTGAGACTGTCATCCACTCACACTCAGTCAGTGCTGAACTCCTCTCCAGAGGGCACATCTACTTTGTGCCACAGCAGTGTCAGCTCAGACTTCCAGGCTTCCTGGGACTTGCAACGCTGGAAACTCAAACCCAAACGCAGCAGCTGAAAAATCAGCATTAACACATTTCAGTTTGATTTTGGTTTCTAAGGGGCTGGTGGCAAAGAAAAGCTCTGGAGCCTCTCTGTGGAGTTGAGCTCTAATTCCTGCAGAAGAGAGCAGCCCCGTGAGTTCAGAGCTCTGCTTGCTCCCTTTAATCCGTGCACTATTGACTGGAGGAAGAACAAACCTCCTTGGAAGCCTTAATTGGAGCAAGTGGCGTCTGACGATTTTTGTTTAAACTGTAAAAGAAGACTCCTCCCTGGTGGGAGATGTTCAGCAATCAGGATGAGGAGGAAAAAACCAAACCCTTGCTGCACACAGCTTGGCTGTGCAGTGGATAACCCAGCAGAGAGCAGCCCTGGGAGCTGCTGGAATATTTGGACAAGGTGACCCCGCACTGAGCACATTAGCTGCATTATCAGCCTATAAACTGTCTCACTGCTTTACATATCTGTATGGCCCACATATTGAGGGGGAAGATTAGCTTGATTATCAATGGGGGAATGAGCCAAACAATTACTTTCATTATTGAATATCCAATTAATTATTCAGGAGGCAAATCAATTATTCATATCTCATTTAAACTGGGTCGGGGGAGAAGCGTTGCCACTTGACAGAGCTGTTCACAGCCTCTCTGGGTGCAGCAACAACTCTGCTGCAACAGGGAGGAATTGCATTGGGAGCAAAAGCCATGCCCAAAATTATATTCCCCAGACCATATGGATATCCATCCATACCCATTTGGTGGCCAAGGCCAATTCCAGAGAACTCTGAGAGTTTGGAGTTCCCTGCAGGGTCTCCTCAGCCATGATTATTGCTTCCTTTTTAATGTGATACAAAGCATCCCCCAGGATGCACCAACAGGAGTTCAGAGGCCCGTGGGAGTCAAGCATGTGCTGTAGGAGCACTGAGACACAGAGGACTCAGATGTATTTGGTCTTATGTGAAATAAAGAAAAAAACTCTCATGCAGACAGCAGGAGGGAATCTCCAGGAGAACAGCAGACTCTTACCCATTTTTCAAAACCTGATATCGTCATAGAGACATTTTACTAGCAAAATATCTGTATCTTGCTTTCCTCACTTAAATAATAGAAATAATAATAAAAAATTGTTTGCCCAATCTCTTGTAGTATTTGTTTTCTTTGGAGGCAGGAATAGGAGCACCACAGACAATCTGGTCTGAATCCAGAGAGCAACACCCCAGTGCTGCAGTGCCTGGTACATCCACACACTCCTTGCCATGGCCACACATTGTTCTTCCATCCAGAGCATCAACAAAGAGCTCACTGCAGGTTCCAGGGCACCCATGGCACTGCAGAGCAGAGGGCAAGACAGAGAGAAAGGGGAGACTGAGACAAGGCAAGGAAAGAAATGCAGCCTGGACAGAGCAGATCCAGGAACATGACCAGGGTGAAAATTGTATGGAAAGGCCAAGGTCTGAAAACTGCTTTTCTGTAAAACTACCCACACAGGCAGTGACAGCTGGCTGCAACTGTTTGAAAAGCAGGGAAACAGAAGGAATCATAACTCTGTGTGTGTGTGTTTGTGTGTGTGTGTGTGTGTGTGTGTGTATTTCCAAGACAAATGGGTCCCTGGACATTCAGTGTCTGGGAACACTCCTTTCCTCCATGCTCTCTCACACAGCCACTTGTCCTCACTGCAGCCAAGCCCCAGCGCTCCAGTAATCTCAGTTTTGTGTCTTTTTCCTTCTTTGCACAAGCAGAAGTGAGTGATACCATATTGGAAACAAATTGTCAATTACTGAACAATCAAGCCCTCCATTTGTTTGTTAGATTGACTCTCAAATAGCCCGATTAATTATAACAGCACTAATTATTAAGACACACTGGTAGTCATCTCCTATTCCAGAGAGAAGAAGAAAGTCTTTCCTTCTGCTTTTGCTGTCACAGTAGCAGCCTTACCCAATAGGGCGATTTATCTCTGTCAAGCCACTAAAATGATAATGCCAATTAAATCACACAAGTAATTGCTGTTGGGGTCCCCATGGATTTCTCCCAGCAGAGTCAGGTGGAATATGAATGCAGGCTGCCCAGGGAGGGCTGGATCCTGCTCAGGAAGAGCTCCATCCACTCTAGTCCCTGTCCTGCTCTGATCACTGTGGTGGGGACCACAGGCAAAGCCCCCCAGCTTCTGCTCTCAGGGTCCCCAGCAGCCCCAGCTGAGCAATTTTGCAGCCAGGAGTGGGGGAAGCTGCTCAGTCTCACACTGAGATGGTACTGAGCACATCAGGGCATGATGAGGCACAGGGCTGCCCCTTTTTGTCCTCTGCAGATCCAGCTGGTTTGCAGCTTCTCCCGGCTTTGGGAGCCTCCAGCACCTCCTGCTCCTGTCCTGCCTGGACCTGGGCTGTGCCCCATCCCCTCAGACCAGAAATGCAGCTGGAGCTCTGGGTAGAGCTGGTGTTAAAGGCCTTCCTGGGCACTCACACTGTAAAAAATAAAGATACATGTACAACACAAGCATGCAACGTGGTCCAGAGAGGGTTGAAGGATCACATTCACAGGTGACAGTGGTTGTGACTGACACAGCTCCTGCAAAAAGGGGCGTGTGTGCCCCCATGCCCTGTCCTGTGCTTTCTGTTTATTGTAATGAATTGATGTCTCTGTGGCTGGGCAGACCCCACCTAAAAAGAACAGTGTGATCTAACCCAATCTTGCTTCTCATTTGATTAAACCCCGTGAAAGCAGGCATGTAACCTTGTTAATACCACGTTTATTAGAGGGAAGGGGGACAGAAAATTAAGATATACTTCATGTTGTTGCTAATTAGAAAAATTGAGACTTTGCATCTGTGTAAGGCAGAGCAACATGTGGCATTAACAGATGTGAACTCATTACACAGCTGCATCAGAGGAAATTGTGCCACCACAGTGGCAAAAATCTCAAAATCAGATTTCCCCCAGTGCCTCAGCTTCCCATTGCCTTCTCCTTCCTTTCTCTAAAAGAAGTTTGCTCAGGGGTTATTGGGGTTTTTTTCACTGTTTTTCTTGGGGAGCAGAGAGGAAAGGAGTGCAAATATCCACTGAACCCCCCCAGAGAAGCTCAGAGCAGAAACAAGCCAGGCTGCTGCATGACAGCAGAGTCTCTGGCTCCTGCTAAAACACAAGGTGCTCTGGGAGGGTTGCAGGCAGCCTCTTCCCAAGGGCTTTCCAGACATGACTTCCCTGCAAGATGGAGGGAAATGGGAGTAATTCCTTAAATGAGGTGTCACCAATAAAGTGCTTCAAATCCTGCCCTTCATCCCCCTGGGAGTCATCTCAGATCACCAGACCACTTGTCATCTACAGTAAAGAGCAGCCAAACAGCATGAAAATAGGTCACTTTTTATCATTTCCTCTGTATGTTCTGCTTTTTTTTTTTTTATTTATTTTTTGTTTCTTTTATTTATTTTTTTTTTTGATAGCAGAAGCCAATCCCAGAAGAAAATCAGAGGTCAGATTTGGGATTCCTCCCTTGCAGTGCTCCCAGGAGCTGATTTGCTCCCTGGCACAGCAGAGAGCAGCCCAGTAAAGCAGCTGTGTAAAAATGCACCAACTTTGCTGATGCTTGTTTCATTTGTGCCTCATTCAGCTCTGGAGAGGCTCAGCTGCATTTCTGGGCAGTCAAAAACATCATAGTGCTATCAAGAGGCATCACAGTGGCAGGCTAACAGGTTTGGGGATGCACAGGCAGGGTGTTGGGGGCTGGAATCCACTTCCCAAAGAGCTGGGCACTGGACACAAAAAAAAAGAAAAAATATGAGCTCCAAAGACAGTTTTTACCTTTCTCTGAGAAGATTTTGC
>VZUA01036379.1:5573-22996 GCA_013401035.1 Horornis vulcanius | reverse complement strand
CATAGTTTTGGGTGCAACAGCACCATCTTTACTACCAGAACCAATGTCTGGTGGCAGAGGAGCTGTGTGTGCTGTCAGGAGAGGCATGGCCTCATTTCAGGGCTGGTCAGGAGCTGAAGCTGAATATCCAGTCAATCTGGGGAGTAAATCCCTCTTAGGAGCTCCATGCCAGTTCAGCTAAAGGAACTCACCCAGCACTTGCAGGCCTCCAGCAGCCACATCATCAGGGTGTCATCAGTCATCTCACCATCAGGGCAGCAAGGCAGTAGAAGTCACTGGAGGGGATCACATTTGATCTCAGAGCTACCTGGAAGCTGCACTCCAACTCACTTCTTATCTCGTAGTGTGAAGCAGGGGAACAAGAGCTTCCTGTTAGAGGTGTCTTCAAGGAGCAGCTACAGAGCGAGATCTGTGCAGATGAGGGGTATGAGCAACCAGGTTTGCTTCTCAGCCTTGAGCCCAGGCCAAGATGCACACTGGAAGCAGCCCACTCCATCCAGCCCTGTGCATGGCTGGGATTTCTTTTTATCCTCAGAAAACTGAGTGCCTTTCACCAGCTGTCACTGCCTGCCCCAGGGACACCTGCTAAAGTGGCCATGGCTGGGGACAGGCTCACGCCTTGCCTGTGTCCCTGCGGGCTGATGGCACAGGGTGTGCCAAAGCAGAGACCATTTCTACCTGCCAGGTAGAAATACCTGGTAGAAATCCAAGTAATCTCTGCAAAGCTTCTGCGTTGGCACAAAGCAGCCATGGAATGCCCACAACAGTGTCTGCAGACAGCTCCCACCTCCACTCACACAGCCCTGCTGCCAAAACACAGCTGCACCCAAACCAGCTGTGCCCAAACATTGCTTAACCCAAGGTGCAGCCTGCAGGGTGGAAGTCAGTGCCTGGGGTCTCTTCTGTGTTTGCCAGCCCTGCCAGTGGGAGTTCAGTTCCTGGCTTGGGCCATTCCCCATTCTTGTGAGCCTACAGAACACACCAGAGCATGTGCTGAGGTCCAGTGTTCACTGCCAAAGACCCACTTCAAGGAGCAAGAAATCTGAGTGGGCTCAGCCCCTCCCCAGGTGCCACGTTTGTCAAGGGGGGTAGGAAAGGTACCTGGCTTTTCACCTGTTTTGGCCAAACAAGCCAGACACATTACTCGACAGGAACAACCTCCAGGGCTCAATCCAGGTGTGCACCACACAACTGACTCATGAAATAACTGGCTTCAGGGATGGTTGGGGGAAATCACCTCTCACCACTTGTTTTGATCACTGGGTATTTCCCCATTCTTCAGACAATTCCAGGACTTGGTCACACTGAAGCAAATAGGGAGCAGGATACACAGCACTCAACATTTTGAAAATCTCTGACTTCTTACCAGACAGCAAGCAAACCCAAGGTTTGAAACTCTAGAAAACCTCCTAAAAACTTTAAAAAAACCCTGCAGTTCTTCCAAGAGTTGGCCCTAGCAGCAGGTCCAGGCTCTGGCAGTGTTCCTGTCAGCCAGCACCCTCTGTAGCCCAGGAGCTCCTCACCCTCCTCTCCCTGGCTGCTTGGTGCTCCCAGAGCAGGCACTCTGTTCCTGTCACCTTAAGTACCAGATGCCCCACGGGGGGAAACCACCCCACGAACCTGACAGTCACCTTCTGGGACCTGGCACAAAGGAGAAGCCTTTTCTAAAGCCTCACTGGAGCCAGGGAGAGCACCACGTGTCGTATCAATTACTGTTCTTTGCTGGGCGAGGAGGAGCAGGGAGGCAAGGATAGAATTAGTGTTTGCCTTCACGTTCAAAGCAATTTGTTTCCTCTCTGCTTATCCTGCTGTTCTGTAATGATGGAAGTGTCACATCTGAGCAGCACCAAGCTCCCAAATTTGGGAGGAGGAGTCTCCTCCAGAGGACTCTGCTGGAAGGTAACCCACTTCATTAAGACAAGGAAGCTCACCACCCCTTCACGCTCCACAGCAGATATGAAGAGCTTCAGGCAGTGCAGCCTCAAGTGCCAACGCTGGGAGTGCGACTGGAAAGGCTGATGAGCAGGACAGCAGAGGCAGGAGCATCCAGAGTCACAGACACTGACTGCTTTCAGCAGCAAAGGGAACATCCACCTCAGCACACCCAGCACGAGGTGAGGATGGCACTTCTTAGCCACCCTCCCCTCTCACCATGCCCACTGCCTGCATTTGTCATTTCTCTGGCAAATGTTATCAAGTGAAGGCACCGGGCCGCCCAGCACTTTGAGATAGCCCGTTCCAAACACCGGGATGGGCTGGCCAGGTCGTTCTCACATTCCAGTGCCAGCAACGTGGCGACAGCTTTGCCAAGACACTGCAGTCTTGTGTCTGAGCACAGGCAGGACATTCCTGCATTGCTAAACCCAGTACTACCCCTGCAGCAATGGGAAGGAAGGGAAACTGCAATTGCAGCAAGAGAGGGGTGGGTGGGACAATAGGAAGAAACAACAGTGTGGTGCTCAGCAGAAGTTGCATGCTTCATACAACACCCCAGGGGATCAGGGTTTTCATCCCTAGGCTGAATCTGAAACGTGGTGGAAATATTATTGCTCCACATGTTCCAGAACTGTCTGGTGTTTTTACAGAGTGCATCATGTTCTGTGACTTCAAGCACACACCTGGCATGTGGCTCTGAGCTGAGAAGTGTCACCAATGACACAAGAGAAGAAAAAACAAGGAATCTACATCTTTAGACATTTAAGCTATGCTCCAACTCTCCCAACACCTCTTTGGGAAAGCAGTGTACCACAAATGTATGAAAAGCCATTCCATTAATTTCTACTATGTTTGCACCAGGGCTCTCAACTCTGATGTTAGGATGAACACCATCACTTGGTTTATTCTATTCCAGCAGCGTTGGCACGTGGAAAATAGGACTCTGACAGAAGTTATGGTAAGTCACCTATGCAGAGGATGGGAAATGCCACAGTAAAGCTCCATCAGGTGCGTGAGCCCAAAGCCCAGAACAGCCAGCATGCAGTGGGCTCAGAGGAGGAAGGATGTACCCTGGTCCTCTGCAAGTGAACAGCAGTCATTCAAATTCAACACATCAGGGTTTTTTTAAAAAATATGATTTCCTACTTATTTATTTTTCCTTTAATAACACAGTTTAGCATTTCAGAGTTCAGCATTCTACACTCTTACACACTGTCCTTGTTTATTAGCATTTAAACACAAAAAGACATAGCAAGACCTCCAAACACAAATAAATACAAAAACACAATATACAGTAAACTGAAATACAACATATAATAATGCTATTGGGAAATTAAGACATGTTGCTAATTCCTTTTTTTATTATTATTTTAACAACATGGTTATTGCTGAGCAATAAATTATACATTTTAAAATTGTTTTTCCCCCTAAAAGAAAAGGACGAGAACCACTGGTTACCAGATCACTTGCACTGTATCCTTACAGCTATTGATAATTAAGACAGGCAGAATATACACAATCAAATGAGGCTGGCCTTCTTTGGTCTTTGTTTTTGATCATAAAACTGAACACAAGTGTACCGTTCACTGAAGAGTATGAGATTAAAGAAATGGATACACAAGTTTCAAACACATTAATTTGTACATTAGTCTCAATCACTGATGTCTTTTCCATAGATAGTTCTCACAGAATTTCTTGGAAACAAATGTAAGCTTTAGTATTCCTGATTATTATGTTGTTGTTCCATGCATCTTAAAAGGTTATCCTACTTGTCTAAGAGAAATGGACCTACATTTAGCCCATCATCTCCTAATGGGGTATTTTTCACAGCTCTCTAGTCACCACTAATTCATTGGAGTTTTATACCTTGTAGAAAAAATCCTGAACTTCCCCATTATTTTTCTAGAAAACGGAAAAAAAAAAAAAGTATTAACTGAACAACAGCTATACGAAAAACAAAGTAGGTGGATTACACGATGCATCAGCAACGATGGAAGCTTTTACCTTCCCATTCCACAAGTACAGATTACACAACTCTCTGCCAGTGATGCAGGTCATAGTTGGAAGATGTGTCCTTTCAGGTGCGAGCTATATTCAAATACAAAGCTCGGAACACTATGCAAGAAAATGACCTTTACGAATGATAATGCTGGTTTATCTCAGTAACCCTTAGACAGAGTCAAATTTTATCACTACGCATCGCACTGCCAGCAATGGAGCGTGTGAACACCGGCATCGCTAAGAAGTTAAAAAGTCCTTGCAGAACTGGCAACCAAATTAAAAGCTTAGTTCCAAAGGACCAAAAACACAAACACCACATAGAGACAACAAACCCTTCCCTGAACGGGTAGGTTAGTAAGCCACAGAGTTGGGATCCAGATTTGAATTCCACATCAAGTCTGGGATGTTTGAATCCAGGGTTTTGGTTCTGGTGCTTCTCTGTGAAATTCAGAACTTACTTGAACCCTAAGGAACTAATCCTAACTTGGAGGGAAAATAATGAAAAACACAGCCTAGTATCTACACTGACATAATGAAATGGAAGACAGAAGCTGCAGTCTTGACCATATATTAGAAAAGAAACAGGAATAGTCAGATCCCTTATGTGTTGTGTAACTCTACTCTTCTAAATCTTAAGGGGATGTCCCTGAATCAGCCATCCAAAGTTTTCCACAGCCTCCCTATCCGGTGCTTCTCTGCAAAGGCCTGGATTAAGAGGCAAGAAAGAACAATTAAGCCCTCCAGATTTTGGTTTACAGAAAAAGGGAGAAAAGCCCCACAAGAAAGAAATGGTCAGTCACACTGACTGATAGAACAAAGATGAACCCACTTCACTGTACAATGGTATTCTCCCTCCTTAGTCAAGAGGAGCATCAAACGAGACTGGTTTTGTTGGATAACTCTGAACAAACAGAGCAGGACACACGTTTGCTGCTGTTGCTCACACTGACATGCTGTGCTGGCCTTCACGCCGCACGTCTGGGCCACCACGCGTGCACAACCCCAAATCACGACAGCTTGTATGTTTAATTCTAGCCCTTACTGTCCTGATGTGGGTCTTCAGGGTATGTCAACTTATTTTCCAGTTCCTTTCAGGGACAAATGTATTAAAAGAGCAAAACCTTGTGATTCAGAGACAACGCTAGGGAACTGGAACCTCTCATTCGGTCCTGGCTCCAGGAGATTCCTTTTGTGACTCTGGGCAAATCACTTCATCTCATCCTTGATTTCCTTGTACCAAAAAAGAGAAACAGCACTTGCTATACACTGTACTCAGTATTAAAAACTATTCTCAGATTAATCTGCCAAACCAATAATTTTTATTGCAGTAGCTTTGACTTCTAGGTCAACCAGAATATCAAGGTACTGACTGAACAGGACAGGAATTCCAGGGAAGAGGTCCAGATGTTATTTATCATTTTTTGTTCCAAATTAGAGGAAATAATTTGCAATTAAAAAGTTGCCCATCACTATAGTTGTTTAAACTACAGGAATCTCCAAATTATCAGAGCATGAGGAAGAACATGTCCTAAATTACAATTCAAATCTTCAGAAAAGCTAAACAAAGTGTTTGCTACATACAGGTCTTCATACCTGAAAGATATGAACCAAAGTTTGCCCTTAGCCAAGATCCTCCCTTAGCAGCAGCAAGTTATATTTGCACCAATTGATCAAGTATAACTTGGAGGAAAGGGTTTTGTTTCATCACTTCTACATAAAGAAAAGACTTTGCATATTTATGTGCATGCATGTCTGTGTGTATATGTATGTACCTACACACACACAAGTAATTTACAGAGCAAAATCTAAGAGATTAGGTATGCAACCCAAGAATTTCCCCCCTCACCTATTTGTATATTTGCATAGTTAAATCATATCAAAGGCATCAATACTGCAGTCATGTGTTTCACTCTTCTGCAGTGCAGGCAACTCTCCTTGTCACTCCCTACATGCTTCTCTGTCTTGGACCAAAGAGCACCAGTGTTTGAAAAACTAAACAAAATATCTACAGATACCCTGCACTGTTGGTGAAATGCCTATCCCAAGTGATGGAATACAGATACAAATAGGTGGTAGCTTTTGAACTCCATCTCAGCGAGCCATAATCACAGCAAGCTGAGGAAACAGAAGCGATACAATCACAACCTAACACTCATGGGTTCAACACTTAAATCCCAGCTAACACAAATCTCTATTACCTTTGCATTTGAGAAATTCCCCAGGCACAGAAACAGGCACATATCTTCATCTTTCCTTTTCCAAGTAGAAAACGCCATGAGAAAAGGAAACAAACTGCATTTCTTTTTTTTTATATATTTTTAAAAATCTAGCGTGTTTTTTCCATCAGAAGTACGCCACCCACCNGAGAAAAGGAAACAAACTGCATTTCTTTTTTTTTATATATTTTTAAAAATCTAGCGTGTTTTTTCCATCAGAAGTACGCCACCCACCATTCCCTTTTCCTATTGCACATTCTCTTTGTGAAGAACATTTACAGTACAAGGCTGAAATCAACATTGCATATTGTAAGTCAGCAGTTGAAGGTGTACCGTGTAGACAGTAAGTGAAACAAGACCCCAGTTAATTAGCTCAGAGAAGAGCAATGCAGACATGGTCATGCATCATAATTGCAGGTTGGTCTTTAAACACCCAAATAGTTTAATCGTGTTTAGGATTCAAGACTAGGCAACAGGTGCACTCACTCTGTGCTGAAGAGCATACACAAAGGGCAACATCCAGATTGTCACACACTGGAATCTCCCTAGAGGAAGCTGGAAACGGAAGAGGTTTGTACATAACTTGGAGCATCACCGTGAAGAAAGAACACCAGCAAGAGACTTCAGTTGTGTGCTGCTAAGAATTACTAAGTAGAGGACAATATGGTTCTACTGACAAATTCTGTTCAAAGTAATTCAAATGCTTTGGGACTCCCTTGCAATAGTGGCACCCCCAGGAACTTGCCTGGGTTCAAGAGTATATGTGGGGGTGGGGTGTTGTCCCATGAATCACTTTAAACAGACAGTCCCTAGAAAACTTTGGATACCTCAGTCAGGAACAAAGAGAAAAAGGATAAAGGGCATTTCAGCGATGAGAGAAACAGTTAAATAACTTAAAAGTGTTGAGTAAAGCACCAGGTATCTTTTCCTTTCAACTTAGAGAATATACAGTGGCCTTGTTTTCACAAAATGCTACATACTCCTTGCTGGAAAGCAGAGGAAACCGATTTCTATGTACACAGTAAGAACTCTACAGAGATGGCCTGCGAGTTCTGCAGAGAAAGGGGTGTTACAGTCAAGGCTTCAGGTATTCCACAGCAGGCGGTGTCTACATTTGTGTAGCAAGATCCTGGATTTCACAGTACGCAGGGTTGGCAAACTGGAAATTCTCTGGCAGCTTCATGTAGTTTTAAAAAATAAGTGCAGTAGGCCTCCATTTTATTAACTGTGATAAAAAGCACATATGCAAAAATATTTTTATATCGATAGCACATTACTGCATTATAAAAGCTGCCCAAGTGAAGCTGAAGATTCTGGCAGCTGGTGCTTTTGGCACTTGGGAGATGTGGAAAGCAGCATAGAGATCTGTGGAATACAACAGTGACTGATGTTTCTGCTACAGTGATCGGCATTTAGATAGTTAGCAGTGTTCATATTTAAACTTCTCTGTGAAGTTTCTGAGTCAATATCCCACCAAGACGAGATATTCAGATCTCTTAAAGCTACTAGTTTAGGCTGTGTGCAGACTCAGGAAGACTTCCCTATTGGTTTACACATTCGCATGTTTCAAAGTCCTCTTTCAATCACCAAGGCTGGAAATGCTTTTTTTTCCTCCTCTTTTAAAGAGCTTGGATTTAGAAGCGCAATTCTGTCACAGAAGTTGGAAACTGTAGTCACAAATCTGCAGAATATGCTGGGCCCTGCTTATACTAGAAATCTCCTCCAAGTCCCAGATTGAAACAGGATATATAAACTGTTTTGAGATGGCCAAACGGTTTCATTTAATTTTACAAGACATGCATTAGCAATGGAGGAGAGTCCTTTGGACATTTCCACTTGGGAATCCTGTTTTCAGTAAAATTCTGTGATGCACAAACACAAAAGCTCAGCTGCCTACATTCACAATTATTAAAATGACACAAGTTGAGCGAACCTTCGCCCTAAAGCGTAAGTGATGGGTTTACTTATGCAGCCTGCATAAAACTGCAAGTGCCATACAATTATATCTAGAGATATAGATGCAGGTATATCTATAGATATTTGTCTCTTGTGCAGAACATCCTCCTTCCGTGCTAGAAATTAAATGCTAACACGTGCCTCCATATTTGAGCTTGCACCTGTTGACAGCCACGTACCACAGAGGGAGTACAGTACCCGGACAATGGAAGGCAAGAAAAGGAAGACAAGTTGCTGCTGACAGTCAGCAGCAGGCAGTATTCTAGCAGGTGCCTGGAAAACCCATGAAGACCACTTAGCATGCATTGTATATCCATAAATACTTCTTGCAGGCACTGTGTGTGAAGGCACAGCCAAAAAAGACAACGGCAAAGACAAGCTGAAATACAAAGGCATGAATTCAACTGCACCTTAGACAAAAATTGTGACTATGCCTCAAAAAAGCAGAAAACTGATACAGCCTGACATTAAAGGCTGAGATGCAATAGTTTTTTTCAAGCCCAAGAAGGCTGAAGACACAGTGGTGCAAGCCCGCTCCGCAAGCAGGATTTTAAAGAGCACCACAGTCAGGCTGTGTCTCTGGACTAGCTTGTCACAGGCTATTAAATAGAAGCAGATGAACACAGCAGGTTGCAATCAGCATGTTTCAGGGCTAGCAAATGCTTTCCACTACAGTTCAGGCTGTTACAAGAAAGAAGCCCATGCATTCCCCATTAGGATGCTTGTCTGCTATGAGAAGCTGCCATGAGCATCCATATTCACAGCCCCAGAGTTCTCAGATGGATTCGTTTCAAGTGATGCCACCTTACAGCCACAGGCATTAGAGGACAAATGTCGCCTGCCTTCACGGTGGCCATGGAGACTGTCTAGTCCAAGCTCCATAGGAGCACTGAGCATAACGTTTTGGCACCTCAATAGGATGGATTCCACCATGGCCAAGTCATGGAAGCTGCAGAAGCCAAAGGAGTGGGCTTTCGCTTCTGTTTCGTACATTGCAAGGTACCTAAGGGCTCTGAAGACAAGGCTAAACATTATGCCTGAAGTCCAATTAAACTACCATTTCAGATATCAGAATTAATCTGAATAAAAAGCTATGGTTTATAAGCAGCACAGCACATCTAAGGCACATGTATGCATGCAAGCCACCATCACTGTTTTAAGACATTGCTGGTTTGTCTTGAAGCAATGGCTGCTAGTACAGAACAAACATAGAGGCTTTTTTCAGCACTAATCCTCCTCCCCAATACTGAAAATACTATATACTGCTGACAGCATAATGTGCAACATATATAGCTTGATTGGAAAGCATGGGGCAGAACTTTAAAAAATGTACAGGATTCCGTTTAGAACTCCAAAGTTCAACAAATGCCCTATTTTAGGGTGAAAACAATTATAAATCTGATAATGATGCACAGCATCCATGAGTGATTTTTCCTTAATTTTGAAATAGTGTCATTAACTACGACATATATTGTAGGTTTACATTTCTAAAGAGAAATAACAGAATTGAATAGTTTTTTTTTCCTATCACAAGTGATAACCAGTGTTTGATATCTTCTATTTTTTCTTCCAAGAAATATCAGTCTATCAACAGTTTTAAAATAAAATGTTTTCTGTAACAATAGAACTTTAAATAAAAATATGATTTTGATTCAGATACTTTTGAGAAGACATGGATACTTTTCCAAGATCTTCTGACAAAGTAATTATTAAAACAGAGACCAGATGAGGCCTTAAAAAGACAATATACTATATTTCAGACAAGATTGCACCTCAGTTTTTCAAAGAATATCATAACTGCAACATTACTTCATCTTCTTTTAACATGCTGACAATTTCCAGCTAGCCCACGTGTGAAGGGTTTTTCTTGTATTCTAGCTTAAAAGAAATAAAAGTCAGTAATTGATTCAGCACATACTGTATATGTCTTTTCACCTCCAATTGACTAGATCATTAATAAGTTAAAAAAAAAAATCCTCTCTGACCATAATCACTATCCTGATGAGGGATAAGTGATTCTTCAGAGCTCAAGTGTTGCTAGTTCTAGTAAAAAATATACCATGGTATGATTTCTTAATGTGTTGCTACTTTTGCAATTGGACCCTATGCAGTTATGCCTTCAAACTCTTCCATCTGTTCCACAAGGTGGTTCTGTGAGCTTTAGGACCTCTGATTGAAGACAAACTGATATAAAACCCCCAAACGGAGTTGCCTTCTGTTTAATCCGCCTCCCCCAGTGTATGTCAGGGGTCTGGTAGATCCGATGTATCCACTATGACTTTAATAAAAATAGTATCATCTTTAATATACGTTCCATTCTCTAGAACAGTTTGAGCCACAAAGACTGGGCAGCCAGATGCAATGTTCATTTCTCCAGTTGGCTTCTTGAAGCTGCTGCTGTTCGGGTCTGGCTTGAAAGCATCTCCCAAGTGGCGTCGAGACGGTCCCTGATCCATGAGCATGAGAGTCACTTTCTGTTTGAAGGGCCAAGGAAGCAAAGCATCGTATTCTCCACGCATTATGACAAAAAACAGAGACAAGTGCGTCCCCTTTCCCATGCCATCTCCATTCAGGTAAACTCTGGCACACATCTTGTAGCCAAAGTATCCAGTATAAAAGGGTTGGCTGTACAAGGACAGAGTCTTCCCCATGACTGCTTCTTGCTTCCGACGTTTATAATCTCGGATTTTCCAGATCAGCACTCCGTTGTAACTTGCCGTTTCTAGAACCTGGAAGCGGAGGTCCATGTCAGCCAGCCGGATGTCGTGGACGCTCAGCATCTGATCGTGCCTGCTCAGCTGGGTCTCCAGCAGGCCTGCCAAAACAGAAAGCATGGCGGTGAGAGACCTGCTGTTTACTAAAGACTGTAAAAAATCAATCACCACTGCTGCTATTGTGTATGAAAACACTTTCCTCCTCAAAAACCGAAGGGCATTTGGCCACTGATGAACCAATTTCTACAGGCTCTTATTTGCTGGCTGGTTAGCTGGAATTTTTTACAAATGTGGGCGTTAATCGTACATGCAGTGAAAGTCAAATATTCAAATCATCTAACAAATTTTTCCTGGTCACTAAACAGTGTAACTAGAGGCTTCCATTTTCTGAAAGGAGACTTGGTAGCATTACCTGCAGATTGCTATTTAGCAGGTATGGCTTTGGAAGCAGTTACATGTCCTATGTAATCCCTCTGAAATTCAGAAGCATTCCTGATCACTCAAAACATTCTTTTTAGATGCTATTTGTCTCAGAAGCACGGTGCTGTTCCAATGTCTACAGTTCTTCATAAAAAAACCCAAAAAATTCAAGCTTAGACCTTGTATTACATGGCCATTTATTTAGTTTGGAGGGACGGCTATGTTTTTTGTGTCCCCTTTCCCCTTCATGTTACTCTTGTTATGTTAGTGGCAAAATTTGCCAAGACACAATACTGAGAAGCAGATGAATTCATAAGGAAGTTTATCTTCTGTAGGTCTATTTAAATGTTCTTTGTCACAATCATTTAAATGCTTGCATATGATCTACACTGTCCTGCTGAATTCCACTCTTTATTCAGAAGCACAATAACCTTATTCTTAAGCAAATCTCACTTTTCTTGGGATCAAATACACCTGTCTAACAGAATCAGGATGGGTGGTTTCAGGTGGATAACCATACTGATCCATTCACAGGGGAAGAGAGTAGTAAAAGATGCCAATACACCAAGACTATATTTAAAGAAGTTGCTGAAATCTATTAGCTACCAATGATCAATTGAGAAACTGTTTATAATGAGCTAACAATGCAGTCGAGACAAGAGTCAATAAAACAAAATAGAAGACAAGAATCAAGTCCAAGAAAAAGCATGGAAGCAATGCCACACCATCAGCAAATGAAATACACAATCTCCTACTCAAAAATCAGCATTATTAATGTTTCCATATAAAAGTCACAATGGGAGTGCCACTCAAGGGACACTGTTTTCCTCTCAACAGCACCTCAGCCCATTGTGCTTACACTCACTTGTATTCCGAGCTCCTTGCCCTGCAGTTTTATCAACACTTTCCAGCTCAGTCACTCTGTTCTGGAGGGATTCCACACTGCTCTTCATGCTGTCAGCCTCCTCCCAGTTCTGGCGGAAGGGACGGATTTCTTTGTCCAGTTCTTTGAGTTTCTCTGCTTGACTGTCTATCACTCGCTTTATAAAATAACAGCATATGAGTTAAAACAACACAAAGACATTCATTTATGAAAATTATACAAAGATTATATGTTGGTCATAAGACTGAATTCCAATGTAAACAAGTTTTTCTTATGTCTAGTATTTTAACAACACAAATATTGAAAATTTAAAGGAATAGCCCAGGTATTTATGAAACACTTAAAAAATACTTAGTGCTGCATAGGTACAGCACTACCAGAATTAGCAAAATTTAAAAAAGGAACTTGTTAGTGTGTACCTCTTGTCTAAGGTAGTTTGATTTTTGGTTTGGGGTTTTTTTTTAACCTTTTAATGTAAGAACAATTTTCTGAACGGCTGATACTTGTTGGGTTTCATGTGAGCAACAAAGTATGGGCACAACTTCCTGTGGTGTGGATCAAATGGCTGCCCACGTGCACAGGTTTATATTGGTTTACAGCAAAATGACTTACGCCTCCAGGAAAATATCATTATTCTTGCACACATGGAACACGAGTACACACATGTCCCAGCTCACAAAAATCAGCCATCAAAGCCTAAGTTACTATGTGCTCATAACTATATCACAAGCCCTCAAAAATGTAAGCAAAATGACCACTTATGTCCCCTTAAGTACCTTTAAAATTCCCACTCTTACTTTCTAAACTCAATAACCCATGCATTTTGAAGGTATTTTCTGTTGAGTCCTTTTAAGAAAACAAAGAAAAAAACAGCCCAGCTGGTTTTGGAAAGGTATGAAATGTAGCACTCAAGAAAGAAATAGACAGAAAAGCCAGTATTCTCTGAAAGAGGGACATTGCAAGCACCTTAGTATATTACAAATATAAAGAACATATTTTCCAGTCTATCTCATATCTGATACAAGAAATACAAAGCACTTCACATTATCACAGCTAATTGGACTAGCAGGAATTTTAGCCAGAACCCTATAATCAGTTGTGAAGTTCATATGATAACAAAAACATCTGAGAGAAGAAACTACTTTTGCTACCACCTACAGTTAAATTCCAAATCTAACTTTATAGTTTTATAGTTTATTATCATACAGAGCCAACAAACGTAAAAATTACTTTTCCTTTCTTCACAAGAATAAAATGGCAGTTCAGTACAAAACAAGAAAATAGATTTATTTTGCATTTGCCTTCTAGTTGGCCATGTGGATTCAGTGCTCCCCACTGATGGGGAAAACCCTTCTGCCTCATGCAACCTCCATTTCCCCTTTGAGCCATTTGCTTTCAATCACGTGGTTTCAGTTATACTGAAAGTCTGTCACCATTAATTGAAGGTTGTCAATTTGATGAGCCAGTTAGCAAAATCAGGTTCTAGGCGTCTTATTTTTTGACTCAAAACTACTGAGCAATCTAACATATTTCAGGATTAACTATTCATTTCTATGTTCATATTTTAAAACAAGTTATGTATCTTCCAGAATTAGGGCTTTGTGAAGGAAAGCTTAATTAATGCCAGGGGATGGGGTCAGTAAACATATGAAGCAGCTTGCCTGGACTTACGAAACACCATCTACTGACACAGTCACACCCTCCCACGTGGGCTGGTGGCAAGCAGACAATAGAGCAGGGAAGGGCTCTTAGCCATATATATATATGGAAACATACCACAGCATGGCCTGAATGCATGTTGTTGGAGCAGAACCAAAGGATTTGGCCACTAGTTCACAGTTAACGTGTAAAAGTAACTCAAAATATGCCCAAGTCTGATATTTTTCCTTTACTCATACCAAACAAGAACTCTCCAAGGCAAGAACAGTAACATGGCTGGGGTTTGCACAGTGCCTCAAAGCTTGCACCTCTTTGGACTAACACAGCATCAAACAAAAAATAAAAAATCACATTTCTACCTGAACTGGGGAAGTGCTAAACATGCAGAAAAATTGTAAGCTATTCTTTTGGGAGAAGTTTACCCAAAGTTGTTATTAGGGACCCACTTCTCTCCATCAACCTGTGCAACATTCCACCTTTGTACATGCATAACCAATTCTGGTTTAGCTGTTTCTGCTTCACATTGGCAGATGTGTAGCATTTTTATCTACCCTACCTTGACATGAGAAATCAAGAGATATAAATTAAACAGAAATAAGACTTCTATTTAATTTTTAAAAAGCAGTGGGATCTCTATCTTTTTACCCTACAGGGAGTCAACCTCCCTCCTGCTGGGAGATACTGATGTACTAAATCTGAATTTAATGCAGCAGTAGAGATTTTCACTCTAATTATTCCATTAGAAAGCACACAGATGTCTCACACTGTACTCATAAATTTTCAAGTAGATATCAATTTTCTGCATTCACTCTTTATTCTAGCAACTGACCTCTCTGGATCATTAATCCTGAGTTATGTGCTTGGCAAACCATTGTGAGTTCCTTTTGATGTTGATTTTCATATAGGGTTTTGCTTAGTATTTCTAACAACTTTCAGAATTTTAGCACTATGCTTACTAAAAGAATTTCAGAAAATGTCACGAGGAACTGAAGAGCTGTAATGACCTTTCCACTGCAACTCATAGGGCGAAACTGAAAAGCTAAAGAACAGACTAGAAAAGGTACTGCTTGACTTGGAAAAGAAATCATGTGTCCTTCTCCTCTGAAGGAAGGTATTACTCATCAAATCATTTTACGTTCATGAGGCTACTGTTTCTTTTGTCCCTCAGTGCCTCACGTCCCCACTCCCATTACAATGGGCTTACTCACATGCTTCATTTCCATATGAAACACTGGACACTGCATGTGAAAGTTCCTCTCCACGTGACAGCAGCCAAAAAAAGTATCACACACCCTTGGTAAAAACACTTTCCCTAGAGACCAATATATATAAAACTCAACTGGAAACAAAACATCTTTAGGCTGAGGTTCCTGTCAGAGCCCAGAGTATCCTCACACATTTACACTGGTTGTGTCAGATGCCTCACGGTGCAGATGATGCTCAGTGATGCTGTTGCCACTCCCCAGCCAAAAATGGTCACCTGACAGCCAATACTGGAACTGTACTAAACATCAGTAGCATTTGTAGGTCTTGGGGGGACTAAGGAAATACCCCTTGCCCAGACCTGAACTGGTTAGTGCAGTGCCTGTGGCTCCCATGTAACCACGGCTGCTCAACACAAGCCAGGCAAAGAATGGCTCAAAAATGTAACTAAGTCCTTCCACTCCTGGTGGGCAACAGAAGGAGGCTGATCATGTCCAGGGAAAAACAAACTGAGGTGTGTTTCCAGGACACCCTTAACAATCAGACTGAAGAAGCAAATTCCACTAAGTGGAAGGGATCAGGCTGAAACAGCTTTGAAATACAGTTTGGCTTAAAATAACTAAATTGAAACAGCTGGAAAGAGGCCTCACAGAGGAGGAAGAAAAAAAAAAAAAAAAGAAAAAAAAAGAAAAGCTAAAAAAAAAAGAGCAAAACGTTTTCTCCAGTACTTATTACCACCACAAAGCCACTTGTTGGAATCTGCTGCTTTGTAGTGGTTTGGGGTTTTCTTTTTTTCCTAAACCAGCCATTTGAAAATTGATTTTGCTAACACTTACAGCTCGAGGAAAAAGATATTGCAATCTGTCATTTAAGACAATAATGAAAAACTCTGCTCTATGGTTTTTCCATTTCCACTCTCGTTGCTGGCCATTGAGACAGCATGTGTAAGAACTCCAGGCTTACAAATTAACTTACCTCCTGGTAAATTCAATCAGCAATATCAGTACATACAAGGATTAGCTCCCCAGTGTCAGAATGCAATATTGCAAGCAGGCAGCCATATCCCAGACTATCATCAGACAAGTAACAATGACTAAGGCAGGCTGAGCTGGTTACTAAGTGGGCAGGCCATGGAAAGAAATTACTGCTATAAGGAAAAGTGTTGCAGTTGCCAATCTTGAAGGTTTCCTTATAAACCATCATCAAGGGTCTCCAGGCTCTGAGCTCCTGAATGTATTTTAGCCACACGCTGGTTTGGATACCTTTATCTTTCTTGAGTTATCAACATTTGCAGTTTATATGTGAAACAAATAGTAAGTGAAAAAGATAATATTATTTACATTCCTTTAAGGTGGATGCTACAACAGGTATCTGATATTCTAGCAGTAAACATACTACATTAATGTGTAAATGATACCTACACAATTGCTTGCTAAATATCTCCTGAGGTTTCCCTAATTGTGGTTAGTATCATGCAAGCTAATAAAAATTCCCAGCACCACGTTCCAAGTCAGATCTGAATACAGAGCATGGAATTTCAGCTTGGGCTAACCACCATGCCAGGGCACCCAAAGGATTTCTAGCTTCCTGCTGGCTTGTGGCCAGGTCATTCAAAACACAGAACATGAAACTCAGACCTATGGGCAAAGGAATAACCAGATAAATTTTCCTCAGAAGGACAACAGAAATGTGGATTTTTAAAAAGTGTATTTAAATGCATTATACTATGTTTGAATTAAATCCACATCAGACTGATCTCACTCATGATTCATATTTTTTGTTAAATACCAGCAAGTAGAAAAGAAATATATGTAATACTTGACAATTTTAAGGTGTTAATCTTGCCCTTCAGTGCGACTTCCTTAAGTAGTTTTTCTTAAGAAAAAAAAGATTATTCTTCATATAAGATTTCTATTTTGTTTTCAATCTTTCCCCTTTTTAAACAGGTTTTTGTTTGTTTTAACATAGGCTAGGTAATCGCAGTGTTTTAGTGAAGTATCTCATCCCGTTAAACAAGAAACCAGAAGAAAAAAAAAATCAGAATCTCTCTCTAATAACGTAAAATCTCTCCCCCCTCCTTTTTAAATAGACCACCTCACTTCACAAATGTAAAGGCACAGAACAGAAGCTACTACCATTTCTGCTTTAATGGGGAGATTCTGTATTTCTTACCTGTAAATGAAGTATTTTAGATTCATTATTCCGCAGCATTTCCTTCTGTCTTTCAATTTCTATTTCAAAGCTACAAATCTGATTATGTAAAGTTTGTATACTCTTGTTCTTTTCCAAACTTTCATTCTGGAGCAAGGCCACCTGGAAAAAATTCTACAATTACTCCTGCCAAAGTTTATTAAAATACCTATAACTTTGTTAGTTTAAAACTATCTTAAACACATGAAAGGGATAAGATCCTAAAAAAATCTCTCTCCATGTCTT
>VZUA01036375.1:0-26267 GCA_013401035.1 Horornis vulcanius | reverse complement strand
CGGGCAGGATAGGCACACACACACAGCTCCAGANGCACACACACACAGCTCCAGACAGGATGGGCACACACACACAGCCCCAGGCAGGATGGGCACACACACACAGCCCCAGGCAGGATGGGCACACACATGGGCACACAGCCCCAGGCAGGATGGGCACACACATGGGCACACAGCCCCAGACAGGATGGGCACACACACGCAGCCCCAGGCAGGATGGGCGCACACACACAGCCCCAGACAGGATGGGCAGATGCCCCCCCCCAGGAGCAGGACAGCCCTCTGTGTGTCCCCAAATTGGCAATGCAGCTTCTTTAGGGAGGCTCAGCACGCCAGGATCGATTAGAAATATTAAGTACATTCAGTCCTTGGCTCCCTGTTTTCACTTGATGATGCTTTACATGAATTCAGGCTAATTACTTAATGACGATGAACAAACAGCATTTCAACACCTTTTCATGTGTAAATACCCTTAATACAAGGTTCTCTTAATTAAAAGCAAATATCAACAGCGAGGTTAAGGAGAAGAGGGAAGGAAGAAAGGAAGGAAGGAAGAAGCCTCTCTTTGTCACCCTGCTGTCCCCCCCAGCTGAGGCTTCCTCTCACTGGGAAGCTATTTTCATGCACTAACTCCACTGGTTTCTCTGGAGACAGAATTAGCCCCTGTAATATAAGCTCTCACTTGTCCTCCTCTTCCAGAATTCATGATAAAAAAAGACCCCTTCTGATAAGTTAGGAGAATATGATTAGTTTATAGAATAGTTCACTGAAAAATGTTCTGTTTTTCACTCGATATTGGACAGAATCTAAACTCGTATGACTTTTTTAAAAAACATATATAAATATATACACACACACCTCACTCTAAGGGGTAATTTGGTTCCTTTAGCCAGAAGTACCATATTGCTATTTATATTGTATTATGGAATTATATGTAAATATTTGCAGATCTATGCAGTGATGGTGGTACTCAGATGCCACAAGGGTGGGGGGTGGGGGGGGTCTGCAAAGGATTACATTATTTTTAAGTCAACTGCTCAAATATTGTAAACATTCTAACCAAAGCTAAAAGATTCAGAGGGATGGAGAATTATTTTATATATATATATATACATGTATGTATAACTAAAAAATGTGTTGTGTCCAATGCTGCAGTGTTGAACAATTACCAGCATACTCTGATGAAGAAACGAAATTCCTCACAGTGTTGCCATACCTTGACCAAATCCATAATTACAGTATGCTAATTGTGATGTACCAAACTATCCTGCAAACTCTTTAAACAGAAAAACCACTGCATAAAATTCTGTTTGCTATTTCACTCTGCTCTTCTCTCTGTATTACCACTTAGTGAGGTATTTAGGGTGCAGTTATACAACAGTTTGATGCTTTCTTGTGAGATGAATTCATCCAAGGCAATTACAGCAAGATAAGTAACTTCTGTTAAGATTTTACATAAAGGTTTTTCAATTGCTGGTTTTGGAGATACTAATTTGCATCATTTTACTTTTACACACAGTGCCCTTATTATAAAACCAATATTTTGTTTACTTCCCTTGACTCTGTACTTTAATGGAAGAGATCCAGTGAAGCCTAATGGATTGCCATAGAGAAATCTTTGAACTCTTGGTACTGTTACTACTAAGATGAGTCCATTTACACCAGTTCTGGGAAATTAATTACTGCTTTTAACTGACTACAAAAAAATCCTGTGAGGTAGGTGGACAAAGAGCAGATATTTTGGATGATTAATTCCCACGAGGCAGAAGGCCAGAGCTAGGCTGAGAAATACAAACCCATATTGGTCCCCAGGGTCATTTAGCCGACTGTAGGAAGGCTTGCTTTGCTCCTTCCCATAACTAGGTGCTCACAGCTCTCCCGAGGCCCAGGATGCTGCTGTAGGAGCAGCTGAGTGGCATCACTGTTCCTGTGTGTGCACCTCCCTCACCCTGCACTGGCTGGCACAGGTCAGCTCTGGGAGCCTGGGGAGGAGGCACTTGGGGATGACTTCCACCTGCAGCTGCAGGGTACCAGCACAGACAAAGTTATCACTTGAGCTCGTTAATTATCCTGGCAGCCAAATAATCCGGCTGCACTGCCATCCCCCATCAGATGTCACCACTGAACTCTTATGGCCTCAGCTGTGTTTGCAAGAAGCAATCCACCTCATCCTGCAGGCCCTGCAGAAACCCTGGCTGTCAGACAGTTCAAGGGATACCACCTCAGTCTTCCACAGAGGAACAAGAAGTGGTGCTTGATGAGGAGCTGAGGTTCCTCCAGAGGAGGTGCTTTCCAAACAGCCCAGCTCTGTCCCACTCCATCTTTATAAGCTTTTAATTCAACCCAAGAAGAGCAAAGACAAATGCTCCAGCAGTGCTGGATTTAACCCTGTTCTCCATCCCTTGCCACTTATGGCGATTTTCTGAGCATTAAAGCACTGTTCCAATGCCTCTCCAAGCAAACCCACCCAGGCATCCAAGTTCTCCCTCCCACCAGCACTCGCAGTTTCCACTGGTCCTGCAGTGCCTGGCTTGCAGACAGCAGAGCAGGAGGCCTGCAGGCACAGCCCATCAGCACTCCCGTTCCCTCTCTGTACTCTACAATGATCCATAGCCAACCTCCCAAAATCTGTGGTTTATGTCTGCTATTTCCAAACCCATTTGTTGCCAAGTTCCAGGCATAAGCAAAGCAATTCAGCAAACATTACATTTAGGGTAACAGGTATCATAAAACTCGCAGAATGTCAGACAGTAGCAGTGAAGCCAACTTGAATTCCCTGCGGAGGGACAGCGAGCACCAGGCAGAGCCATTGCTCTGCTTAAGGACATGGCCAGAGGCTGTTAATATTTTTTTATTTTAAAGTTACTGTCTTCCATTCGGAATTGCTTGTGACTCTTCCAGGCAAGGAGGGGACTGGAATAATTGCGCTACTCAGCAGTCCCTTATTTATTCTGTTGATGGAACAAGAACTACTGTGATTTGGTTTAAATTAATCATATTTCAGTATGAGCACTGGCTGATGACAGGAGCTTGCTAACCTGCCCTCCCCAAATACCATCTCTGCTGCACAGCCTCAATTTGTACAGATCCTACATCTCCTACAGGTGCTTCAAACACCTCCAGCCACAACCTCAGAGGTCTTTGGATCTTTTAGAAACAGAATTTCTTGTACTGCTCTTGGAGTTCTCGTCCCATCCAAAGCTCTCCTCCATCCTCACTGATCACCAGGCAGCTTCCCCTGCTCCCCATCCCCGTGTCAGTGAAATGCAAACCCAGCAGCACAAGTTCAGGTTTTGAGTCATTCTCCTGGAACAGGCTGAATTAATGCTCCCAGTTAGTCTCTCTGCATTAGATCAGTGTTTAAATGCACACAAGTAAAAATTACTTGATGAAGGGTGAAATGGGTGAGTGTTCAGTCTCCAGCTGAAGTGTTCCTCTGCACTGAGCTCCCACTCCCTATCAAGTGGAAACAAAATGAATGCTGCTCCATCAGTGTTTGGTTTTGTTTGCTTTTCCCCCAAGCAGAAACGATCCAATTTTTCAGTGATCAGCCACATGCAAATCTGAGCATCTGAGCTTCTGTCCCATTACTCCCTTACAAGACAGGGGCCTACTGCTACCTTGTAAAATCAGAAACATCCTGCGGCTTTAAACCAGAAATCTGCACTACACACTTATTTTTAATGTGTCTAAGATAATTTCTGTACTACTTTAATGGAAATAAAGTTGATTTAATTTTGTGATCTGTGTAGCTATCAAAATCCATCTGTTCAGACCTATGAAACTTACCCAGGAGCTGAATTTCATTTTTCTTATGAAGTTTTCCATTAAAATTAAACAAGTTCAGAGGGGGATACAGTATTTCTCCTTCCCCCCAAAAAAGGAACAAGCAAGGAAACAACAGAAACCAAAGGCAGCAGCTCCTCCCTCCCCACACCTTCCTCCACTGCAAATGTCCCAGATGCTAAAATTGGTACTGGGCTTTGCTTTTTAAGGCCCATGTTAGCAGGATGCTTAGAAATAAATTCAGAATCAGCTGGAAATTCAGCTTTTCACATCTAGTGTAAAAATCTTCTGAGAGGCATCTAGCGAAAGGTACCAGAAGCTTTGAGGGGTATAATCAGGCCTCAGATGGGGTGAAACACTGCGGTACACCACTGTGTAAGCACTGAGAAGCTATGCCTCCATCTCCTAACCACTCCTTTGTAAAAAGCCAAACAAAACCCACCCCATTTTTCTTTTTACTAATGAAAACACTAAGTGAACTATTCTACCAGCTTAGCAACCCAAGATTACAGAGAGTCCTAGATGTGTTGTGTTTAAATTATATTTCAAAAGCCAACTTCTGGTGGGAGGGGATATGAGTAATGGAGTAAAACAAGTGCAGTGTACAGAAGCATTTTGTTATTAAAATTGTGTATACCGTAAAACTGAATTTGCCTCTTTCTTCCTCCCTTTTCAAGCAGAGATGTCAAAAGCTCACACTTTCATCATATGTTAAAAGCAGTCTGTACCCATTGTCCCAAGCAGAAGAGTCAGGTTTGAGCCATTTGCCACAGTCACAGCAAATCCAGCCCCTTCTGCAGTACCACGGTGAGCAGGGCTGCACAGGTTCTGCCCACACCAGGTGTCTCCTGACTAACAAAAACGGAATAAGCAGGACAGGAGTGAAAACCAAACCAAAGCCAAACTCTCGGCCCTGATTAGATGGATCAGGACCAGCAGGGGCCTGGCCCAGCCTGGCTCTGCCCTGGGTCCCAGGTACACCTCCAGGGCCACTTGTGGGTCACTGTGCCAACCAGGAGCTGCCACTGCCAGCAGGAACACCCTGCCAAGAGTGTGGCAAGGACAAACAACCCATAAAGTTCAGAGGTGTGACAGAGTGAGACATCCCATCGCAGGCTGTTCCAAGTCACAGCCCTCAGGAAGGGTCCCAAAAACATCCCTGGCACAAGAAGCGTTCTTTACATGAGCTAGCACAGCCAACACAGCGTTCAGAGCCACTGTGCCTCAGGATCATGGGGAGGATTTCTGCGTTTGAGAAGTGACGAGTTCACAGACATAACCCAAAAGCTGTGACAGAGAACTGAACAAGAGAACAAGTTTCAGGATGTTCCAAGATAATTACATGCACTGAACCACCAGCTAAAATCATTTTAGTAACTAAGCCATAGCTGCATTTACTTTTTTATCAAAAAGTTTGGCTGGAACAAGTTCTCAAGGGTTTTAAATGTTAGTTGGCAAACTGCCTCTCAAATCCTTCTAATACCTCAAAGCAGCACATGATATATCTATTTTCTTAAACTCTCAGAGACTAACTTTATGAGCAAAAGCATCTCTCAACTACAAACCCAGTTGTTCTCACAAGCAAAGGTAGCACACCTCAGAGAAAAAACCAGTATGCTGAATACATTATGTGAAACCTTTAAATCCAATTAGGAACAAGGAAATGTCAACATCACTAGCAATTTACTTTTAAATGTAGGCTCTGCTAAGACAACTGCAAAAAAATTGAGATTCAAGAATTTGATTGGAGAGGATTGCACAAATGAACTGCAAACTGCAGCATTGTGAAACCCTGGCTCCCTCCTCCAGTGAATGTCCAGGCTAAGGGATAGAATTCAGTGAGAGTGGTCAGCCACCACAAAACTCTGATGTCAGTATTTTGTGTAATCTCTTAAGGAAAAGCTTTAAAAAATCATTGTTACTTAATCAACAATTCCATTACCATGAAGATTTTAGGAAATTTTATTATAACAAGTTAAAGCTCTATTTGCTGTATTTGACATAGGATTCTCGAGCTCTGGGTCTTATGTTGGAAGATTTTTTTTTTTTACAGTGAGGGTGATGAAGCCCTGCAACAGGTTACCCAGAGAGGTGGTGGATGCCCCTTAACCTGGAAACATTCCAGGACAAGTTGGGCGGGGCTTTGGGTAACTTGATCTGCTGTTCCTACTCATTGCAAGGGGCTGGACTAGGGTGACTTTCAAAGGTCCCCTCCCACCCAAACCATTCTGCCATTCTACCAAACAAAAAAATTACAAGTATCTCACTGGGACAATTCCGTGTTTTTTTCTGTGATACACAACTCCAGAGGTTTGGCTGCCAAAGGCACTGAGCAAACTTTTCTGGGCTGACAGATAACCAAACCCTGACTTCAGCTCTTCAGCTGGTTTTATTCCACAAGGTCTATAATTTGACTTTTTCTTTTAAGTTTTCTAAAAGGACAGGAGTTAAACACACACATAAATGATCTGAGCATAAAAACCAGGAGCAAGAAGCTGAACCACAACCAGAAGGGAGCATCCCTTGAGTTAAACCCAATTTCTTCTCCCCAGTATGTAACACAAACTCTTCCAGTATTCACACAGAAGCAAAATGAAAGGGTATTCTTTGCCACCTGGATGTTTAAACAAAGTAATCAAGCCTTCTTTTATAAAACAAAGTATTTCTTTTAAATGCCATGGAAGTAAGTTCCCTGTTATCCCCAGCAGACTCAATTCCTTGTACATTGAATACTTAAGCAAACTGGACACAGAGGAGATGCTGGTTTTCCCTTCCACCCCTCCGTATCCCACAGGGTGGGCATGGCAGCCCCTGTTTGACAGAGGTGCACCATGCTTTATATCAGTTAAAAAAACCAGCCATATTTCATGAGAAGTCTTGAAGTAAGTGGAAAAGGTTCATCCATCAAGAAGGTTCTTAAATAATGAAGGAGTCATAATTCTTTACAGTCAAAAACAATTAATTTTCTGTATTGTAATCAGGAGAATAAATCTGAAAAATCCATTCTAATGGCCCTGAATCTGAAGGTAGTGTTGCAGCTGAATTTTTAATCTTAAAATACAGGAGCAGTGAGGACTTCTGCTGTTTAAACATACAATCTTCTACCAAACAGAACAGCTTTATTGCATATTTAATAGGTAGAATGGGTTTTTGAGACCACATGAGATTAAAGACAGCATTAGATACAGGAAATGCATCTCAAGCAGAAAGGTCGTTCCAAGATATCTCTTAACTGTATAGCCACTAAAATACTTGAAATATCCTTTATGAAGTGCACAAATATTCAGAAAACCTTGCTGCAAGAAGTAGTTTTACTTATATGTTTGCAAAGAGCTAAAAATATTGACAAGCGTGTAAATGTGGAATCCAGCTCAACCCTACAGCAACTGTTCCTATTAGGAAGCATTTGCTCTCTTTCCCACTGACTCCTAAATAATCCATCACATATCCAGAACCTCTGCCTAAAAGCCATGTGCTGTTAGCTGGGACTATCAATTTCTGCCCTCAAATGGATTGCTTCAACACTAACATCACTTTAAGTTTGAGTTCTTTTAGAGAAAAAAAAACTGTAAAATTAATAGAGCTCTTAGTAAAGCTAATAATGACACAATCTGCTAAGGAGGGAGAACATGGGAAAGGGGACAGGGATACAACACTACAAGGGAATTTCCATCTCCGAAGGCAACACGCAGCATGTTACTGGGGGAAAAGCATATTCCCCTGTACTGCAGCCACTCTCAGCAGCTTTTCTAACAACCTCTGCTTTGAGGAAGGCAAATTTCAGCTGCCCAAGCAGCCCAGCTGCTCCAGAGGGGTGTCATGCACTAAACATCCTCAGCACACACCTATCAAAGGATGTGAACCAGGAACAAACCCCCAGTTTGGGAAAACCATACAGCAGGGCCATGCTGCAAGCCCCCAGGTCTAAGCACACACCCGTGACTTAAAGAGCAGGAGATATTAAAGCACCATCTCTGCTAATCTCGGGAGAGGACAACATGCTCCAGTAAAGACCTGGAACTATTTATTGATCTCATCCAGCCCTGAAGCATGACACCCCCACACAAACAGAAACAGCTGCTTGAAATTCTGGCTGAATAATTTAAAAAACTCGCCCTCAAGCTTTCCAGATAGTCCTGAAGATGGAAATTGCTGGAAATAGCTGGAATTGCTTTCAGGCAGGACAGACACTGAGCTCAGCACCCAGGGGAGCAGGAGGCCACTGCAACACTGACCAGAGCACAGGCAGCCAGCTGGGGAACTCCTAAAGACAGCTGGAAGCTCTCTGGGTATCAAGTGTGCATGTGCAGGGTCCAGACCTTCAAGAATTCCACAGCCACAGGGCAGGCAGGCAGACAGAGAAAGCCGTCTCTAGTTTATATTCTTGCCTGTGGATGACTGGCTTAGCTCTGGGAGGTCCATGAGCACGACGACAGCTGTGGAGCCTGGAAATGAGGGAGCTGTAAGTACATGACAGAAGCCTTCTGCCTGCAGTTAGCATCCAGAAACTTCCAAAAAGGCTAAGGTTAGACATCTGATTGGGATGAAACAGAAAAAAACCACCAAACCAACCAAGCAAAAATGAAACCAAAACAAACAAACCAACCCAGTGAGCTTTGGCAGGTACGCTCCTTAACAGAACAAAAATGAGATATTTCTGACAAATTCCCAGAGTCTCTGGTGACAAGGAACTTCTAGGAGATGCCTGTTCACCCTCTACTGAACTTTTAGGAGTTGTCTGTTCACCCTTGTCCTAGGTTTGCCAAACAACAACCTTTACCGAAACTACAAAGCAGCAGCCTCGATGCCTCAGCTGAGCTCTTGCCAGGTATTCCTCCCTGCCAGCAAATGCAGAGCAAGTCTCAAGACCAGCTAAATGCCATCCATAGTTAAACTCAGCAAACACCCACAGAGCTCACTTTGTAACAACACAATGGCATCAGCACTAAGGAATTCCAGTTATTTACAGACCACTCAAAATTCCCCAGTGCTGGGAATTGCTGAACTGCAGCACCTCTTCCATGCCAAGTTTTGGATTTGTCAGCAGTGTAAATATTTGTTGAAAAATTCGAAACTTGGATAAAACTGCCTCTTTGTTCCAGCCCAAGAGGTGTTTCTGGAATTAATTCAAAGCCCTCGCCCCCCTGCTGTCCCTACCTAGCAGGGCCCAGGCCAGCAGCAGGAGGTTCCTGAGCATAACAGAACTGGCACAGCAGTGGGAACACTACTGGAGCTGGAGCCAGAGCTGTGGGATGAGCGCTCCACACCTTCCCCAGCCCCTCCTGTCTGCCAGCACACCCTAAAACACAGGGACAAATGGAAACATGGACAAAGAGGAGGCAGATTCCAGTGCACCCAGCAGATAAATCTCAGGATATTGTTCCTTCATACCTACAGCTGTCTACAGACAACAATTAACTTGACAAAGGGTGCCAGGAGAGTGTCCAGAGACACATGAAAAAAGGTTTATGCTACATTCAAACGAGCTGATGCCACATGGTTGCAGACTGCTTCCTTCTTCTTAGTGAGCACTCCATCATTTGAATATGCCCCAATAAAGCTGCATCATCAAGAGAGGAACTTTCTGACACCTTCTTTTATTGTCCATTTATTCAAAACAAGTAGTCTTCATCAGACAAATTAATAATTGATATCANTATATATAAAGAACAGAGACATTTCACACGGATTTCCTGCGTCATATTATGACATATATGCAATCAGTGATCCTGAGGAACTAATTGAAATCAATCAAAAAAAAATTAAAACATCAGAAGTAAATCTCAAAAGAAACCCACTAATGGGAAGTTCACTCCTGGAAGGAGTTATAGAAGGGTTTTTTTTTTTTTAATAATTACTCCATCCTGTTTGCTACATTTGCTTATGCAAGAGAAGCGTTTTTAACTACTAACAGGATAGGATTAAATGACAAGTCCACATACTTGATCCAGATTGTTCACAGGCACAAGGTGAAAAATATGATAGAGAACATGAACAGGTTGTAGTGAGCTGAGCCAGGAAAAAAAAAATCAAACCCACACCCCTTCTGAGCAGAAAACAGGTCTTTTTTTGTGATCATTAAACCAATTTCTATCAAGGCATGTACACAGGCTGATTTCTACTCTGACAAGTGGTTTGGTCACTTCTTTTTATATAATGCAGTTATAATCAAGAGAAGCCTCTTTTTACCTCTGTTATCAAAACCATTCCACTGCCTTCAAACCAAATATTTCAAGTTAGTAACATACTCCAAGTCACTTCACTAATATAAAAGAACCTCCAAAAATCTTATTTTCTCACAGGAGAGCTATAATTTGCAACATCAGTCTTCCAGTCTGTTCCCTAATGAAAAAGAAAAATCAGGAGAGCGCACAGGTCTTCCTCCACATTTCACAGCATCTTTTAACTTTAATAGCAACTGACCAAAAGCTTCAGGACTGCTCTGGGCTAAAAACAATTCCTAATCCCTGTAAATCAGTCTGGAATTCCCACTCAAGGGCAAAACCAGGAGCCACTAAAAATACTGAGACTGGTTTGTAAGAATTCCCATCTTAAGAGCAACCAAATGTAGTTCCCCCAGCCCTGGAAGCATCCAAGGCCAGGTAGGAAATGAGGCAAACAAGGAAGGTGTGTGCCAGGTGAAAGCAGGGTCAGGTGACATGGGAAGAACACAAAGATGCTGCTCCCCACTGCGGGCAGAAAATCCATGTGGACAAAGCACAACCAGAGCTGGAGTTGCCAGAACTGTGGGGGATAATTACAATTTTCAAATGGCAAAAGGCAGTGTAGAAATGAGTTCAATGTATTCCAGGATGAGGACAATCACCTTACAGACAGTGACTGGGAAAGGCAGAGGTGTTTAATACATTCTTTGCCTCTGTCTTCAACATGGATCACGGACCAAGGGGGTCCCAGTGCCCTGAGTTGGAGGACCATGACTGTGACAATGATCAGCTCCCAGCTGACCCTGAAATCGTGCAGGGTCTGCTGCTCCAGCTGGATCCCTACAAACCTATGGGGGCCTGATGGGATTCATCCAAGAATCCTCAAAGAGATGCTGATATCATCACAAAGCCTCTCTTGATGATTTTTGAGTGGTGTTGGGAATCTGGAGAGGTCCCAGCTGACTGGAAGCTGGGGAACAAACATTGTCCTGATTTTCAAGAAGGGCAAGGAGGAGGACCTCGGAAACCACAGGCCTGTCAGTCTCACTTCAGTGCTGGGTAAAGTTATGGAGATTATTCTGGGAGGTGTTGAAAAACACCTGGAGGACAATGCAGGCATCAGTCACAATCAGGAGGGGAAAGTCCTACTTGTCAAAAATTTCCTTCTACATCAGGGTATCCCACCTGATTAATCGAGGAACGTCAGTTGATGTGATCTTTTTGGACTTCAGGCTCAGGCTGGATCTCAGGGAATCGTTCTTCCCTCAGAGGGTGCTGGCACTGCCCAGGCTCCCCAGGGAATGGGCATGGCCCCAAGGCTGCCAGAGCTCCAGGAGCCTTTGGGCAGCACTGCCAGGGATGCACAGGGTGGGACTGTTGAGGGGGCTGGGCAGGGCATTGGAATTCTTGTGGGTTCTTCCAAGTCAGGATATTCTATGATTCTGTAAGTCCTTTTTTAAGTGATGGTGAAACCAAACCATTAAAATTACTCTCTAGTGTTATCAATGTATTATTTCTTGAGGGGAAAAAAGCATTATTGCAACAGCAAGAAGTAATCTTTTCTTACGATTATTTGCACCTGTGGTGTAGGGGAGGAAGGGAAGGGATGAAGAGAGGTGTTTATCAGGTCTGAAAAACAACAGATTCTCAAACATTTTGTACTACTTTTACACCACTTCCAGGTAACAGATCTATCTACCAGTGTTCTCTTAAGGCTCATTCTTATATCTAAAAAGTTAATAGCATATGTTTTATGATATATAGCATGGAGGTCCTATACCTCTGCAGCACATTTCTACCACTGAAGCAAAAATATCTATTTATATAGATCAGTAATGGTAGGAAAGTGCCAGGGTGACAAGAAAGTCATCATGTAACAACATACATCTTTTCCCTAAAAGCACAAAAGAAAACCCAAATTGGCAATAATACATCATATGTAAAACCTGACTTTTCATGGAACAGAGTTTCCTCAGTTTCCACTACATCATGATGCTGGGGCTCTACAAGCCAGCATTAACCAAGCAAGTGTACCTGAAACCTTCTGCAAAATGGCACAGATTTCTATTTCTTGTTATGCTGAAGATGTTTCTTAGCTGAGGTCAGAGCCAGCTGCAGGGCTCTGACTGCCCTGGCTCAGTGTGCCAGGCCCCCCCCCCCCAAGCAGCATGCTCAGATCACAGAATATTCTGAGCTGGAAGGGCCCCACAAGGATCAGAGTCCAACTCCCAAGTCAACGGCCCTTACAGGGATGGAGTCCCAAACCCTGGGGTATCAACAGCATTCTCTGAGCCCGTCTCAGGGTCACCCCCTCCATGCCAGGGCAGTTCCTGCCTCCACAACACACAGAGGCAGAGGAGTGTTTTGTCTCTATCTCACCTAACTCCAGATGGAAAGGGGTTATTTTGCAGTGGGTCTGGCATCCTACCCCTACAGTTTGCAATCCCTCCCTGCTGTGAGGTGCCAGGGCTTAGGACTCTGGCACTCCCAGCCAGGCTGCTCCTTCTCCTGAACCACAGCCCTCAGCTGCCACCCAGCCCAAACAGGAGGAGAAAACGTGTGCTGGACAAGCAGCAAGACAGCACCACATCACAACAGCCTCCACAGGCCCTGGAATGGATCAGGACTGCTGGTAATAGCTCTGTTTTAAACCTGAAGTCCTGCAGAACCCAGATGAAAATGATGCTGGATCCTCGCAGCCAAGTGAGAGCTGACCCAGGATGCTGTGAGTGACAACCAGGAGCTCAAGGGGGGCTGCCCAATATTTTGTCAACACTTCCAGCTGTTTCATCCTGAGGAGATTTTGCTGAGTGACAACTGGTTAAGCTTGGCTACAGGTCAATTCATCTCACTTCCTGTATGCCTGGTTAGATGGGTGAAGCAGGATGGATGGGGGAATGTCTCAGAATACCAAATCAGGGGAACAAGCCACTTCTGCAGAAGCCACCAGAGAGCTGCTGGGGCTGGAGAGTAATCTACCACTGGAGCTGGTTTTTTACCGGTCTGGTTTCTCTTTTTTATGCTAATTAGCAACCTTATCTAAGGAATATCTCACGTTTTTCCTTTGCAGATTATATGAGTTAATAGATACTTCCAAAAGCATGAAAAGCAGGCTAAAGTTTACACCTGCAGTAATTGTAAAAGCCTTGAGATGTTGTAGTTTTTATCAAATTTTACATGTGTGCAAAAGGCTTTAGATATAGAACTAAAATTGGAACGACACAGACCCCTGCAAAACTCAAATTAAAGAGTGAGCCAAGGCAGCATATGCCCTTTCCAAGAGGAAGAGAATGCATTATAAATCTGGGAATAAAGCCACCTAACTCCTGGCAAGACAGCTTGGAGAAACAGATAATAAAGCAATGCTACCAATGTGGTCACAAGACATTCAAAGTTAGAATTAATGTATCATTTATTCATTATTAGAAATATAAATAGGTTTAATTTGCAACAGATTTTAAAGTGTTTCCTGTAGGGGGGGATTCAGCAGTCTTGCAATACAGCAAAAGAAAGAGTAGGTATGAAGTTGCCTTTGACAGAAGCAATAGGCATGAAACACCAGGAACCACAGGAAAAGCTGAATTGCCAAGCCTCAGCACCAGCAAAAGCAGGAGAATCTCCTCTCCATCACAAAATCCCAGAATGGTTTGGGTGGGAAGCGACCTCAAAGCTGATCTCGTTCCACCCCCTGCCCTGGGCAGGCACAACTTCCACTGTCCCAGGCTGCTTCCAGCCCCAGTGTCCAGCCTGGCCTTGGGCACTGCCAGGGATCCAGGGGCAGCCACAGCTGCTCTGGGCACCCTGTGCCAGGGCCTGCCCACCCTCACAGGGAACAATTCCTGCCCAAAATCCCATCCAGCCCTGCCCTCTGGCAGTGGGAAGCCATTCCCTGTGTCCTGTCCCTCCAGCCCTTGGCAATTGTCTCTGTCCATCTTTCCTGCAGCTCCTTCAGGCCCTGCAAGGCCACACTGAGCTCAGCCCAAAGCTTCTCCTCTGCAGGTGAACGATCCCAGCTCTCCCAGCCTTTCCTCCCAGGAGAGCTGCTCCATCCCTCTGTTCACCCTGGTGCCTCCTCTGGCCTGGCTCCAGTGATGCTTAAGTTTTAGCTTTCATGTTTTTCAGATTCTGTGCTGCCTAGGCGTGCAGTTCTGAGCCTCATATTAAGTGTCAGTAAGTTCTCATCACAGGGTAGGTAAACAAAACAAATCCTTTTCCAGTTTGAGACCAAGGACAACCATTACAATTTTCAGGCCCAAAAAAGCATAAACAACAGAGGGCAGAGAACAAGGGGGATGGAACTCCATACCTGAAGCTATAATTGGACAATTAACCCCAATATGCAAATGAACCAAAACTAATAAAAGTGTAAAATCTTGTGACCAGTTGTCCATTTTGTGGCCATTTTGGTTCCATCTTGGGTGTAGCCCTAGCCAGGCTCTTGTACTGCCCAAGATGTATCCTCAAAGGCCCTTCAATAAATATCTACTTTATTCTCTTAGCTCTGTCTAGTCTCTGTTCCAGGTCAGCCTTCTCAAGGCATCACCACCAGCTCCAGGTCTTTCCTGTGCTGGGCCCCAGGGCTGGGGAAGCTCAGCAGGTTCAGCATCTGTGGAATCAGATGAAGTCCCTGAGAAGCCAAAAGGGCTCAGAAGCAGCCCTGGCTGCTCAGGAGGGGGATCCCGTTGAGTGCACTCAGACCAAGCCAACCTCATCCACATCACCTCCATTCACCCTGAACCAGTGACTTACTGGGGCACCATGGGGGATTAAGAAACCCAGAAACATGGTGTGCATACCTTCAAACAACTATTTAGTAAGCTAGCTAATTAGCCAGCCACTCTTGCAGATGATAAGAATGCATTAAAGTGTTTAAAATTCCAGTACAAGCCTGACACATATGAAGTGGCTGCCCTTCTCCAAAAGAAAATGAATGTCAAAGGCAATAAACCATTTAGGAATGCTCAGCGCATCTGAGGTACAGAGGAAAGGTGGCATCACCTCAGCATCCAGGAAAAGAAAGGAAAACAAAGCTGAGTGCTATGGGATGCCGAGGCATTCACTGTTTTTTTTTTTGTATCAGCTTCTACTTCTAAAGAGATCATTAGATACACAATTTGAATTAGCATTAGACAGATGATAAAGTAACAGCTATTCAAAACAAACAGTATTAATACACAGAACTGCAAAAACTGGCACAGAAAAAGCAGGAGATTGAAGCACTTAAGATGACAGTAATCTGAAAAACCCAGCTGGTAAATTCAGTTTTACACCAAGAAATAAGTTGTAACTGAATCTACACTTCATTGCAGTCTAGCACTGAAAGCACCCTTCCCTCCACACAGGCTTTGCTCCAGGAGTGGGTAATAGAACCAAAGTCATAGAGTCAAAATGCATAAAATAATCAATCCACTGGAAATAACACCAGGAATACTCCCAGGGGATACAAGGGCCTTGTGTACTTGATGTAGTCTTGCTGTTTCAAAAAAAGTTCCTCACATCCAGCTGAGGATACCCATAACTTGGAGGCATAGAGGAAATAGGTTTCTATAGCACTACAAAACTGACCGGGGATAAAAATCTAGAGGAAGTTTAGAGAAATCAGCATCTGCCACCAAAAAAGGCAGTTTTACATTCTCTATGAAAAAGCCCTCATGAGAGCATATGGGGCGTACAGGACAGGAAGATTTGCACAGTTACCACTTTTTTCTTTTCACACACATTCATGACAGGCTCTTCTAACTCAGCAGATCCCTGAGCACCTGCACACAGGGGAGCAGCCCCTCGGGGTGATCAAAGCTGTGACTGACAGCAGTGGGAAGGAGCAGGAGCCCAGCCCACCCAGGAGAGCCTGGGCAGAAACTTCACCTGTGGCTACCAGAGAGCCACACCTGCAAACCCACCCTCACAAGAACATCAACTTCTCTATGGCCTGTTAAAGACCCTGCCTGCTCCTGCAGGAAGGAATATGCCCATCTTGTAGGCCATTAGGTCCAAAGGGGTCAATTGCCCAGGCACAAGGCAGCAGGGCTTTCAACTTCTTTCTCTTCAGTTATTTCTGCATTAACTTCCCATTTTCTTGGCTTTTTTCAGTCCAGTGACCTCTAGAATTTAGATTCTTTGACTCCTGGAGAGATGCCCAAAAAACTCATTCTGCCTCTAAGGAAATTCACAATTTGGCATTTAAGGGGAACAGTATCAAGTGATATGGCTGCAGTCTTATTTTGTACTTGACATCAGAGCTCTCCAGTCACCTTCTTGCCCCAAAATGACTCAATAAAGAGTCCTCAAAAGAGAGGTTCAAAGGCACAGAAGGGAAGAGGAAGCCAGCCCCACATCCCACATTCCTCCCTACACAATCCAGGCGGCCGAGTGGTGAGGGGAGGATACACACACAAACCCTTTGAAAAAAGGAAAATGCAATTGAAGCCACCTGGGCAGGATCACACAACCAGTTGCTCAACCTCTAAACAAGAAGAATTAATTGCATTAATTCTGGGGTTTAGTCAAGAGGATTTGAATAAAAATAATGCATATTTAAAAGCAGTGCACAGTATTGGGTTAAAAACCATGGGGACAGCATGTAAATGGAGGGATCTGACTTGTGCACCACTGACATTCACAGCTGCAATTCATCTGCTGGGATGCCTGAAAGGAAAAACATCCATCAGCTTCCAACACCAGATACAGGACAAAATGTGTGTGCTACAAAAAAGTCCCAAGGTTATCTTCCTACTCAGCAAATGGGCTTTTTAAAGCATCATATACCAATGTTGCAGGTAATATCAGAAAACAAAATAAACTCAAAAAACATAGCTAAAGTCTCAAGCACATAATGACATTGGCGTCTCAAAGAAATTGCTGAAGTATCTCCAACATTCTTTAATAACTCTGTACCTATTTTAATTTGGGGAGAAATTATGCAACTGCATTCATATATCAAGACAACATGAAAAGAAATTTAACAGTATCAGAATTATCTGAAGTCTTGAATAGTTTAGGATAGTCAATGTTCCAACTCCCCAAAACTGTCCCTGTGTGCAGCCTCATGGCCAAATCTTCATCTGTAATCATACTAAAAATGCTGCCTGCCACATTTGCAGGTGGGAACCTTATTCCAAAATTAAATCAATCAGTGGCAACAAAAAGTACTTTATGGTTTTTTTTGGTTTTTTGTAAGGAATCTATCCTTTAAATACAAGGTCAAAATAAATTCCCTAAACCCCAGCAGATGAAAGGCAAGCTAGAAGGATGCTCTGGAGCAGTCATGCCACCCACCCGCATCCCCACGATTCTCCTCATCTCTGTCCAGTCACTCCCATGTTACCCACACTTCCTGTGCCCCACAGACTTCACTCTCAAGATACCACACCTACAAAGTTGAACCGATCCTAAATCAAGGATCTTTCTGTTTTCAGAGCCTTTTTCCCCCCAGAGAAGTAGCCGGCTTCATTTCCCCAGATCACTCCGCAGGTTTCAGAAAGTAACTGATAACGTCAATTCACGTTATCATATTCAGCAAACCACAGCTGACAGCACCTCAGGCGTATCAGAGAGATTCTGAGCTGAGAAGCAATTTTTTTCTTCTGGCCACATATGGCAGCAGTGGAGCACCCAATGAATGGAAAAAGCCTTGTTTCTTGACAGGCAGAGGTTACCAGGAACACAGTGGAGTCGATACTCCATGAGTGGCTGCACATCCCACAATATTTGCATTCATTTTGACAAACACAATAAAGAAAAACACCCTCCATTTGTGGAAGGCACAGGTATTTATGAAAGCTAGCATAGAACCATCTGGGTTTGTTTCTCTCTACTGCTAATTTTGCACATGCCCTGGTTTTCCCTTTGTGGCTCGATGCCAGTGCTTTTTTAAATTGGAGCTGAGAAAAATCCACCTTTTAGCCCACCTTTGCAAGGCAGCTCCTGGCCTGACAGCCTCTGGCTTTGTTGCTGTTATTGTAAGGGAACTACTCTTCTAAGAATGCCTGTTAAGCAAAAATAATTTGTAAGTATCCAGTCTCCAAAGTCATGAAGTGTTTTCAGACAGCCTGACCAGGTTTTCAACACTGCCACACACAAGCTGGCTCTGCTGCTTCCCCTCTAACTCCTGTAGCTCCTGCTAAAGGAATGTGTCCCTGAGTAGGCCAGAAGGAAGCCAACATTCTCTCCTCTATTTCAACAGCTTTCCAAGATACAGCTTAAGCCTCATCCCTTTCTCAGACATGAGAAGGATTAAGTCACTCTTCTGACCCTATTTAAATCCAGAGGGCTGCCACTATTTGGATAAGCCACAAATGCTAATTATTCTGTATTGATTCTGTTGACTTTCTGGGACAAAGGAGGTCTGAAGCTCCAGGACACATTAAGAGCATTACAGAACATCAGCTTTCTTACACAAGATAAAACAGGTTAAGCAACAGCCGAGTCTGGATAATAAACACCACATGCAGAAGAGAATATCCAAGTTTCCATCAAGACCTCTAATGCTTGCAGCAGGAGCTGTAAAAGAGATGCAGAGGTATTGGCAAGAAAAAAAAAAAAAAAAAGAAGAGCACAACAGGTTTTGCATGTCATGGGAGCACTGGAGAGGAGACAAATGGTACCACACAGCTACAGGGATGGGGCATGTACACGGATATTTACTGTTCCCCTTCTCTCCCTTCATTATCTCCTGAATCCCATCCTGCAGATGGAACTTAATCCAGAGTTTTTAGTAGATCAAGGCAAAACAAAAAGGAGAAATTGAGGACTTGAGATGCAAGTATGTCATTGCAATACAAGAACTGTGGTATTCCAGCTCTGTAATAATTCCATCATCCCTCTCCTCCAACGAGAGGAATTGAAAAGCCCAGTTGTGTGTGTAATACTTCTGCACACGGAGAGCATGATCCTGCTGGAGGCTAAAAGACTGTTTATCCACAGATCAGCAGTCACTGTGCAAACTTACATGCTCCATTCCATCCATACTCTCGAATTTGACTTTGAGAGACTGCTCAAGTATCACCAAATGGAGCTGCATTAGGGATGACTACATATTTGATCTTATGTAGGCAGATAAAGTTCAAACATTTTCCTACAAAACAGTGGAATTCAAATAAATTAAACCATGAACTACAATGTTAAAGCAGAATCCATGCACATCTTTAGTGTACTTATGTAAAACCACTTACAACTCAAGGAAAGTAAAACATTGCAAAATGACAGCCTCCATATCACAAACAAGAGTGTACACATTATTGTTGCAAGTTTTCCCTGCACCAATCTTAAATGTTATTTGATCAACATGAGATTAAGAAAGGTCAAGATTTATAATGCATTATGAGAAGATCAGAATGTGTTAACATTGTAGACAAACACATGCCTGACAAGGAAGGAAAACCCAGGTGTTTCACCAACGCAAAACCAAAGGGTGAGGAGGGGAAAGGAGGGAACAGGTAGGATGGGCATACGTCACCGCCACTCAAAGTATCCACAGGACTCAATTCCTCTTCAGAGCCAGCACTAGAGCTCAGCTCTGCTGCACAGCTGGCTGCAGTGAGCACTGTAAGTGAGAGCAGCCACCTTCCTTCTTTTACATACATTAAGAGTCTGTAACAAAAATGCTGCAAAGCATGGAAAGGCTGCAAGGGTGAGTTCTGCTGTACGAGGCAGTTGAGAACAAGTCCCAGCTGCTGTCAACTCTATTCAGTTTAAGAGAGCTCTTGCTGGCAGCTCTGCACCAAACAAGCAGCAAAGGCTGAAGGCAGTGGATGGAGGGCGGCAGTGATTTAAGACTTCAAGAGACTCCTAGGCTCCTATTGGAACCAGACCTGTATTGTGAGTGCTGGGCTTTGCTGGGATTCTCTCACGAGGCACTCAGCAAGCCATATGCTTCTTAAAGAGATGCATCTGTACAGCACAAAAGCTATCTTGGGTCTGGAAAAGCATCCAGGACTTGCAAACTGTGCCACTGGCATCAATGGCTGCGCTGGCATGTGCCCCCACCCAGGGCACACAGCTGGAGCACAGATGTGCTGCCCTTCCGTCCCTCTGGGGCTGGGCACCCTGAGATTTTTGGGGTCTTTAAACCAGCAATTCTACATCAACATTGGGACAAGCTCAGGAAACCACTGGGAGTGACAGGGAAGACTGCAGAGCTTCAAAACCCGAAGATCACAAGGTGCACAGAACTTCGCATGAGCTGGACTCCTAAGAACTTCTCTTAAATTCTGTAAGTATTACTTAACACGTAATTCCTTGTATTACTCCCTAAGAAACAGAAGGCACCAGAACATCTCTTGAAAATCCCATACTAAGTCCCAAACCAGGATGGTGTTGGGTGAACACCTGGAAGCTTGATTCTGTAGTCCAAAAATGCCGGACTGACAGCGTGAAGTTCTCACCATCTTCATCTGGCTTCACTCCAATGCTGAAATATTTACTCTATGGCAGCCTGTAAGCATTAAACTTAAAACTCTTATCACTTCAGAAATGTTCTGTTTTTAAAAGCAGCATCTTTGTCAAAGCAATAATGTCTATGGAAATTAGGGCCCAGCATAACTGCACAGCTCTCTACTGAGCAGCAAAGTCCATGACAGGAAAACCCATCCAGGCTTTCAAACCACATCCATCACGTCAGCATTCAGGCATCTTAAACTGACAAACAATATTGAAAAAGAAAGTGTCGATTATCTCAAGGCAGAATTTTTATCAGCATCTTTATCATCAACACAGATCAGTGTGTCATTTTAATTCACATCTATTCCCACAGAAACAGATGCTTTCATTAAAAGGGCTATGCAAGAGCCTTTTCAGTATACAGATACTTGCTATAAATGAATTTTACAGTCATGTGAAAATTCACATGTTCCTTTCCAAGCTTGGATCCTTGATGGGAATACAAAGCTGGATCAACATTATTAATAGGCAAATTCATCATGAAAACACATCTCCGTTCTGTAAATTGCAACTGTGTCAGGAGTAGAAATATCCTTTGCTAGTAGTTCTGAAGACAAATGATTTCTCCCAGCAGATATTGAATAGATAAGCCAGGCACTTTCCTGCCCAATCACTTCCAAGCATCAGAGATTCTCAGAGAAGCTTAGGAGAGAAAAGCAAAATAGTGCAATTAAGGTTGAGGAAACAGCACTTGTGTGGAGTATTACATTCCCCTAACCACACTGAACACAGACACAAGGGTGCAAACCAAGCATTTAGCAAGTTATGGGTCCACCAGGTCCAAATCCAGCAGTGTTGGGACCTTCTCTGGTGACCTTGAGACCCAAACCACACTGGCCTGCAGGAGTTCCCTGAGGCAGAGGCAGGGCCATAGCCTGGGCTCAACCACCTCCCTTACTTTCAAGTTGTGCCAAACCGGCATAGGTTAGGTTAAAATCCAACACAAAAAGAAACACAACCCCCACCCCCAGACCCTGCTGTGGTGCTCAAGCACTTGAGGCCAAAGAGAAGATGGAAACGAGGGAAAATAAAAAGCCATCCTGAAATGATGTGTGCCTGGAATGCCTGCTCTGAACCAGCTCCCAATGGCTTTTCTCCATTTGCTGCCAAGCACCTCTAATGCAATCCAGACAGTCAAGGACACAGTCAGAATGTTAATATGAAAGCATTAAAATTCCCATTGAAATAGGACCTGTCAGGCTACTTTATGTAACATGATTTATCATTTCCAAATGTAGTAACAAGGGATTTTATTGTACAAGAGCATGTGGTACACAATGGGGCTCCGAGCCCGCATTCTGCACTCGCCAAACTACAATTCCTGACAATGTTTCTGCTGGTACACAGCTGAGTTACTGGTGTGTGCATGAAAGGGAACCTGAATACATTAGAAATTGATGGGGTACAGAATTGACTTAAAGTGAGAGTTCTCTGCACTTCCCTGTGCATATTAAACAGAGCTGGACACCTCCAACCATGGCTGGCTCATGGAACAGAGCCCAACTGTCCCCAGCCCTCAAGGCTCCTGCACCATGCAGTAAAAATTGTCTGTCAAAAGCTTAAGGAAGCTTTTATTTCCAGTCTTACGTGTCAGTCAGATAACTGATGCCTTCTGCAAGTTCAAGGTAACACTGAGAGCACACTGGAAACTGCTAGTTACATTTCCAGGGCACAACCTGTGCTTTCTACCCTGCTAAACCCCAAACTCCTTCAAAGCCTGGCCTCAAAGGCAGCAAATGCAGGGTTTGCCACATGTAACATGGAGCTGACAGCAAGGCAAGCTGCCCAAGTGCTGTGCTAATGACACCCAGAGGGTTACAGCACAGAGTATGTACCTGTCATAACAAAGTTTGTGGATTCCTGTGTCAGTGACACATTTTCTTACTTCTCAAATACAGAAATTTTTCAGCTGTCAGCCCATTGGGGATTTTTTCATGCATTTCAGTAGTTTAGCTATCCATGTAGTTTTCATTAGAGTTTTGTTAACTGAGGCAGAGCTGAGTAGAGCAGTACAGAAAAGCAGGTATGTTGGCTGTAGCTACAGTGGGAGAAGAATCTCACCAGCTGCCAGTGCAAAGGCAATGCCAGGATAAACTGCGTCAAAAAATGTACAGCTTCATCCTTTTTATTTGGAGCAAACTGCAACAGGTCAACATGTACCCACACAAGATCATGGAGTTAGACCCAAAAGACTGTTTCCATTGTATTTTCTGATATTTCTTACTAACTTCTTCATTGATTGCACTATTAATCTTGACATCATTCAGTTCGATGCTTTGCTCTGCCCTCTTGCCCTGCCTAAGTCTGGAATCAATGTTCAACTAAACTCAAATATGCTTTGGAATTTCTCCATTTAATTAATAAAATAGACACCAAGAATGCCTGACTGCCACAGATCATACAGAGATCTGAGTCTTGCCATGTGTGAGTTATATTACAAATTCAGCTGTAACTGATGTGGTCAATTTACTGCATTCCAGGCAGTTGATCTCAGAACCAAGACCTTGGACTACTCTGTTTTTACAAAGCTACTCAGAATCAATAATGAATTTAGGCCTTCCCCTTCCAGCTCTGCCATTCAGCACCAGCGGCTGAAGGAATCAAGCTTACTCCAAGTAATAAAACCCAAATGCAAACAGGCATCCATGCCATTTCAATCCAGGAGGGATCTGCAAAGCAAGTTTAAAAAGGAAAACTATTTTCTGTTGGAATTGTGAGAAGTGAGCAGAAATCATAATGGAAAACAGCTCTCCCCAGGCAAAGCGGAAGAGGACGGGGAAAAGCGAGAGAATCAGATGCTACAATTAAGGGATGAACAGTCGGGATCTCAAAGAATGTAGCTTGTAAACCAAGAAGCTGGGTCATGAAGTGGCTGATGAAGTTCAGCAGACACAGGTAATGAAAGCTCATCTCACTTAACATCCACAGAAACAGACTCCTGCCACTAGCACAATTTCTCTCACCATTTTCAAGAGTAGTCTAGCTTGGTCAGAAGTGCCTGAGCTGCAGACTGCCAGCACTAGGGGGATATTTGGGGTAAGAAAAATTAAACAGCTCCCCTGTTCCTCTCCTTCTGCTTGCAGGTTCCACTACTGACCATTGTCTGACAGGATGCTGGCCTTGATGTAAAAGTCTGACCAAGCTGCTCTTGAAAATGACAAGAGAAGTCATGTTAGATGAAAAAGGAAATGATACACCCACCAGTCTAAGAAAAAGGGGATTCAAACTTCTGTAACAAACTACTGAACAAGCAAATCTTGCCCTTCTTTTAAGGGCATAATCACAGGATTCATCACTGTGCCAGCAGATGCACTGGGGGTCAAGAGATGCTACAATTCAATTTGTTGCCAAAAACTGTTATTCAGCTAAAACCTTCTGCCACACTCCTTAACACAGCCACCAGTGCTTCCAGACATACAGATCTTCAAGGACAGGCACAGATAAACAGTTAAACTCTGGATCCAAACCACTAAATTTTGAGCTATAAACTGTCTAGAAAAGTCTTGTTATTGCCAGAGATCAGAAAGAAAGCCCAAAAGCTAGAGGAAGTCACTGAAGAGAAGGCATTTAAAATTAAAAAGGAAATCTGCCTCAAGACAGTCCTGTGCTTCAGCCTTTCCAATGCATTTCTCATCCAGTCTTCTCTGAATTTTTACACTTGGCCAATAAATACCTCTTACTTTAGCACTTGGACAGGATTTACGATGTACTGCAAGTGCTGTGCAATTAACAGATTTAATGCCCAATTCACTTCCTCCTTCAAAGGGAGACTGGAGGAAAGCATCCCAGGAGCTGTGGGTATATCATACATATACATGAAATGACATTTCCTCCACCACTACTCTAAGTCAGCACATCCCTACTCTTCCTGCAGATGTATCAAACCATTTTCACTGTTTAGATTCCCAACTATTAGTCATTCTTCAGCTTAATCACAGAGGGGTTTACAGTATGGATTTTTACACACCATCCCACATTTTCACCATAATTTATCAATTGCTTTTTCCACTCCATTTCACTGAATTTCTAATCTCATTTCCCCAACTACACTGTCTACAATCATAACATAACAGTGACTTTAAAAAATGCAGTATGCTCCACTAATTTCACAATGTGGTAAAAGAGATAACAGAGGGAATACATTCTTTCCATCTCAGCATGACTACTTTAACTTGCCTATCAAAGACAAAAGCACATGGCTGAGGAGGAGGACAGTCATTGCTGTGAGGGGAAGTCAATGCTCTGCACTCTCACATGGCTACTGAACAACTTTCTATGAGACAAATGCCACCAACTCCTCCATGCAAGACCGAGCATTTACCTCTGGTACATGTGTAATTATCCTTTGGTGGCTGCTCCATTTGGAATTGTGCTGACAGGGCTCCATCCAATCCAGCAGCACATTTGAGGGATTATTGCTGATGCTTCATAGACTCATAAAACACCCTGCTCAAAGGAGATTTGAGTGGCAAAACTCCGTGCTTTGCTTCCCAGCTGCAGTCTGAAGTTCTACAAAATGTCAATGCTGAGCACAAGCTACTTTCACAAGCAATTAAGACAGACTACATGAATACCTAGCTCAGCCTGCAGGCTACATAATACTTGTCTTTCAGTTTTGTTCAATTACTTTGCCCTTCTTGGTAAACAGAAATCCTTGTTTTCCTTTCTCTCTGCCACACACTGCATCTGTTCTCCAAATTTCACCACTCCAAACCACACGTGGCAGCCCCTGGACCAGTTTTACTCTATGCGGAAATCCCTTTGGCCAAAAGATTTGAAGGTAAGGTACCTAAAGCAGTAAGGTTCCTACGTAAGTGTTACTGTCTAAAAAAGGTATCTTTGAAAACCTCAAACAAGTTCAAAAGCATCAATAAGACTTCACCTCCTCCCATTAAGATTTCTTCAGACAATTTTACTCAGCACTGCACTACAAGCCACTCATTCTGCTTAAGTTGTTGCCATTTCTGCAACTTTATTTCTGAAATCAGCTTTAACAGTATTGGAGGTTAGCAATTATATAGTCTTGTCCATAATCTTATGATATCCTGATCTCACCTCTCAACACAGCAAGTTCTTCAGCTTAAAACACACTGGAACAAGAGCAAAGGGGCAATGGAGGGGAAGAAAGTCCAGTATTGCACCATGATGCCCTCAAACGCAGGAGCTCATCCGCATGACATGATACTTACTCCAACTGTAGAAACACTCTCAAGCTTCAAACACTGTGTGTACATTCAGTGCCTAAACACTGGAAAAGAACTGCCCAGAGCCCAATATTTACACCAAACTGCTCTCAGATTTTTTACTACATATTTAACTTCATACATCACTTCCACTCAAACTGAGTAGCAACAAAAATCAACATGATTCTGACAATTCATGCTTTCAGCTACAAAGATGACAGTTAAAAGTTTCCAAGAGTCAAGAGAAGTGAAGTAGAACTTTTTGCATAAGCCCAGTTACCTTACGTAAACCGAGGTCTGAATTTCTCTACAAAACAATGTCAGTCATAAAACAGAAATAGAAGCAGTGCCAAAGGGTTAACACTTTCTGATGATTGCACTTGTAGGGTTAATACTTTATGTAATAACATTTGTTCAGAAGACTGGAGATCTATTTTAAGGTACGTATCATTGGGGATTTAAGTAGGTTTCATCCCACCTCACGACAAACCTTTCAGGACCACTTGTTGCTGTTCAAATTCTGTTTAGTACAGAACAAACCAGCTTTGAAGGATATGGCTTCAGTTCCGTATTTTAGCTTGTCCCGTGGAGTTACACCCCCCCAGAGCGAGCCAGCCAGCAGAGTGGGGTACTCACATTGCCCATGTACTCTGAGAGCAGGTCCTGCAGGGCCTGGCGCACGGCGTTGCACTCGGCC
>VZUA01036365.1:0-19318 GCA_013401035.1 Horornis vulcanius | reverse complement strand
GCAACCTGGGATAGTGGAAGGTTTCCCAGTCTGTGGTAGGGGATTTGAAACAGGATGATTTTTAAGACACCTTTCAACCTAAACCATTACATGTTTCTATTGATTCAATATGTATCAGAAGATGAGACAAAATAGATTACTTATTTATTTATTTGCAATATGTTAGTAGAGTCTTCTGATGTCTGCAGTGACTTTTGACACCAAAGTTATTAGGACGCTTGTGTATACGGAACTCTTGTGTTGTGTAAGTTTGGACTTGAAGAATGCACTTTAAAATTTTTTTCTTGACTGCCCTCTGATAACCTCCCAAGGTTGTCCTTATCCTGGCCACCTGCAGTCTAGGCAGGTATTGGAAAAGTCACAAAGCACTGGATGAAAAATAGAACAATTGCGTAATTAACAGTGTGGGCTGGAGAGAAACTTGTTTAAAAGTAGAACATTATGCTGTAGCAGCTGAGTAATAAAATCCTGCCCTTGTAATGCTTTTCACTTTTTCTGTACATTGCTCTGTCATCTGGCAGTTAGAAAATGCTGTAGTTTGCCTGGACTAAAATCACCTCTTACTCAAATGGGCTGTTTCCTTAATTAACTTGGAAAACTTTTGCTCTTTGTTACTCTGTATCTCAAAGAGGACCCTATCCGGGTGAATCTGAAAGTTTCAGAAGTTACCCTCTGTTCTGCACTTGAAGTTAAGACTGCAGGAGAAGACTCTATCCTGCCTTTTAATGCTCTAAGCTGTTTTGATGCAGCAAGCAATTTTAATTCTTTTTCTTTGTCTTTTACACTTTATAGAAACGGAAGCTTCAGTTAAGCCCAGAGCAATGCAGCAATTTCTACGCAGAACAATTTGGAAAAGTGTTTTTTCCTAACTTAACAGCTTATATGAGTTCTGGTCCTATAGTTGCTATGATTCTTGCTAGAAATTGTGCTGTCTCATACTGGAAGGAATTGCTTGGACCATCCAACAGCCTAAGAGCTAGGATAACTCACCCTCACAGGTAACTCCGTGACTTTGCCTAGGGCAAGTCAGTAGGATTTTGTCATTCTTTTGATGGAGACCAGTTTTGTGATTTGTTTGTTTGTACAGTACAGACACAGGCTTCTTATCTCTTCAGTTTTGTGCAGCAGCTTTTTACTATTGTTTTTTAGTATGCAAAGTTCACCTATTTTATGGGGAATGCTGAGTGTATGAACATTAAGTTGTAGGTAGCTACTTCTTACGTTTAAAACAAAATCAAGCCAATGTCTTATTAGTCCACATCTATTGCTTTTCTGTGCTCTCAGGCTGCAAAGACTTGGAAGGGATTTGCAGTTGCCCTCCAAGTAGTTATTTCCCTTGTTTTTAGCTTAAGAGCATTCTATGGGACTGATGAGCTGAGGAATGGGCTCCACGGCAGTCTCAGCATCTCCTCAGCAGAGAAAGAAATTCGATTCATATTTCCAGAAGGTAAAATGGTACAGTTGGTTCATTGCTGGTCTGGGGAGGGTGGAGTTCTTCCCTGCCCTGCCCTGACTCCAGATACAATTGATTTAGCAGAGGTTGGGTTTGTTTACTTTACATGATTGTGGGTCTCTTTATGTATAAGCTGACATTTTCTGCTATAAAAGGCTTACCAAAAATCTATCTGAAGAGCCAATGTAGTTACAGAGATTGCTTCCACTTTTCAAAGTCTGCTCTGGGAACTGGAATAGTCAAAGTTGGTACNAGAGCCAATGTAGTTACAGAGATTGCTTCCACTTTTCAAAGTCTGCTCTGGGAACTGGAATAGTCAAAGTTGGTACAAGAAATAGGAGTCTATTACACTCCAGCAAGTGTTTCTGGCGCTGTCAGCCTTGGAGACTCCTGTTGACGTGAGAAGACTGACTCTTTCCTTGGATTCAGGCTGAGTAATTACTATTCAAAAGCAGCTGGATGCTCACATGATAGTGCAATTCCAAAGTTAAGTGCCAAAGAAAAGGGCCTTAGAACCTGGAAAGGCTGCAAGAGGATCTCTGGTTTATAATGTAACAGGATTTGCTCTTTGGCAGAAAGGTGCAAGTGATACTGCTGGAAAAAGGTGTCTACTGATACTTTTTGCCAGCTGTATCAGTGAGTTTAATAAAAGATGTTGCAGTTCCTTACAAACCTTACCCATTGTGTAAACTATGTCTCTTCTTACCCTGATAAACAGAGCAAGACTAAAGGTGAGATTTTTGGGATCTTCAGAAACCAGCTTCACACTGGAAAAAGTGCTAAACATGGGATACACTGTTTCTTTTCTGCTCCAAATGCAGATTAAGGTTTTCCCCAGATGATCTGATTTCCTCCCTTTTCATAGTAGATTATAATTATAATTAGTAAAATTACCTCAGGGACATTGTAAAGAAGTTTAGGGAGTTTTTTTTTTTTTTGCTGTTTGTTGTGGGAGAAGCTATAAAACCCATGAGGTATTATTAACTTACTAAGGAAAAGAGCAGCTCACATACAAACAACCCTTGAAAGAATGGTGGGTTTAATCATTCTAGAGGCTGCTTTCTAACACCTGTGGTTTCTCCTTGCAGCAATCTTGGAGCCAATTCCCACTGGACAAAGAGCTCGGGATTACCTGAACCTGTATGTGAAGCCCACGCTGCTGGCAGGGCTCACTGCCCTGTGCAAAGAGAAGCCAGCAGACCCCATGGTATGTGCAGTGTCCCAGCGCTGCTGGCAGCTTTGGGAGGCACTTACTTGCTGTCAGTATAGTCCCTGTTTATAGGAGAGCTACTCTGTTGGTGAAGAGCTGTGCTGTTTTAGCTGTCAGCTAATGGTTCAGAAAGCTGATTTGTTTGTTAGAGATGAAGCAAGGGCGTGTTTTAAGTCCCTAACCAAAATCAGTTTTCTTACATCTGGAAAAACATGGTAAGTGTGTCTTTGTGTTTTTAAAGTTTCAGTCATTCACGCCAGTACTTATTTAAGCATGCAGATAATTAATCTGGGTGACAATTTGCTGGCAGTTGTGGTGGATTTTACATCATTATCACGTTTATAATCAACACTGCATTTTTCTAAAGAATGCTTTCCAGAAATAAAGTGCCTTAAAATCACTTGTAGTGTTCCTATGAACTATGTGATATACATGAGGCAACGTTTAATGTACTTTGATTGTTCCAGCTTTAAAACCTGTTTACTTTATCTATATGTCTGGCACTGTTACTATAGAAATCTAGAAAAGAGATGAAGTCCATTCCTTTGCCCAAAGACCAAACCAGTTGTATCTGTTCCTAACAAATGTGTGTCTGGCCTGTGGTTTAGCATTCTAAATGATGGAGAATTTACAGTCTCCCCAGGAAATCTGTTTCAGGGCTTAATTATACTTGTTAAAAGCTTTCACTGAAAGATAGCCTAAATCTCCTGGCTCCGATTTTAAGCCCATTACCTTTTTTTTTTTTCCTTTTACTATCCCCAGAAGACATTGGAGACAATATAATACCTCTTCTTTTTTTTTTTTTTTTTTTTTTTTTTTTTTTTTAGCAACCTATTGCATATTTGAAGAGTATTCCCATTTTCTTTCCCTTCAGTCTTCTCTTTACTATTATTAAATGCCGCGGTTTTTTTGTTGCAAGTCCCATCTTTCTAACTCATTGTTTTGGCTTCCAGTTAATCTGCATTCTTAGCACAATTTTCTAGTCAGTTATGAGGTATTTAACAGTAACTTCATCAGGACAATCCTTTCCTTCCTTGCTTGTAAGAAAGCTGTATGAAGCAGTGTCAGTAGCTTTGCTTAAAACACTCTATTTCCACCTTCTTTGTTGTCCATAACATCTGTGACCTTGTAACAGAAGGAGAATAATGTGGATTTGATACTGCTTCAGAAATAGATATTGCCTGTTGCTTTTCAGTTTGTTATCTGCTAGTGGCTTACAGGGAGACTCTTGGAATGTTTTGTTTTTTCCAATATTCTTTCCTTTGCTTTTGGAGATGGCATCAGAAAATGTCTGTGCACTCAGAAATACTTGCTGTCAGCACAGAGGTTGTCTCAGCCAGTTTCTTAAGTAATACAGGATAAATTTATTTGGTTCAAATGATTTGAGGGTTTCTTTTTTTCCAAAGTAGTTTTCCTAAGGGGATTTGTGATACTTTGTTTGTTTGTTTTCCATTTCTGTCTTGGGCTCTTACTACTGTACTGTTATTGCTTTACCTGTCCTGGTGCTGTGCTTGGCTCTCCCTTTGCAAAGCACGCTTTTTATACGTGGTAGTAAAAGCAGAGTATTGCTTACCTTCCCTGTCTGCTGCTCTGTCAGCTCTTCACAGGATGGTATGAAGTTTGTTGTTCTCAGCATTCCAGAAACCAGCCGTCAACAGCCTTGTGAAATAAATAAGGATGTGTTAAAAACTTTGCTTTACAAGTGGAGAAATCGAGGCAAAAGGTTAATTTCCCTAAGGCCAGGCCCAGAGTAGCAGATGGAATTAGGACTCAAGGCATTCCTGCCTCCCACATTCTCATTTAAGTACAACGTGCTGGAAAACTTACGAGATGAATCCTGAAAAGTAACCATGTTTTAAGTTTTAGGTACTGTAAGGTGATTTCAGTGCAGAAGGCTGGCACTATTAATAAATGATTACTGGATGAAGTATCTCTAAGTGTTGTCAGCAGTAATATTTCATTAAGCAGTTTCATGCATATTGTGCAGCCACATTCCAACACAGAACTGGCTGAATTATTTGAAGTATGGCTCAAATGGTCTTACATTTTCACAAAGATAAACAATGCCAGGACAAGTTGTCTTCTAAAGGTCATTGTGCATTGTTCAAAAGCAGCATATGCTGTGAAGGTTTAAAAGAACATTTTTTAAAAACAGTTCATCTGCATGTCCATTTTTTTCTGAAAGGTCTTAATTTTGCAGCACAATAGGAGAATATCTGTAGCAGAGGTTTCAAATAATGCTTTTAATATTCTGTGCACTTAATTGAAAGCAACAAAGCTGAAAACATTTGGGGTTTGGGTTTTTTGTTCACAGATTTGGCTTGCTGACTGGCTGATTGAACACAATCCTAATAAACCTAAACTGCAACATCGCATCTCTCGCTAAGAGTATCGGCGGCGAGGGCTTGGTGGAAACCATCTCACACATTCCAAGTTACAGCTGTGTATTGTCATTTTTGGTGTGTCCTTTGACTGTATAACCAATACTATCTAAAGCAAATGCATTTGTCATAACTACTTGTGTCCTTGTGGGATAAATAGCTTACACTTAACCAGGATGTAGTGGTTCTAGTACCTTCTCTACTGACAAAGTGAATGTAGAATTACACAATAAATTTATGGCATTGGGTCATTAGAAAAAGGTAATGTTCTCAGTGGGTGTGACTTACTGCTATTAGCCACGTTTTTCTTGGTTTGTCTGTGTGGGTGAACAAAATCACTTACAGCAATGTGGATTCCCAAATGACATCTACCTGGCCTGTGCTTTGCGAAGCCAAGGGTTGTGTTTCACCAATTTTTTAGCATAAATTCACTTACGAAGGGAGGTGCTTGCATATAATGTACCAAACAATTACTGGCAGTATATTAGCAATTTTGGAATTTTAATTGCTAATTACATCACTCAGCTAAGGTTTTTCTTGAAGATGATTCACTTAAGTCTGATGTTTTTGTCAAAATGTAATTTGAAGGGCTTATTTGAAAGTACATTCAATGCACCTTTCCCTTCTTGGTGGCAAAAGGCTCAGTGACTGTAAACAATAAGATGTATTTTGGTCAAGGACTAAGTTTATCTTCCTACATTTGTTTGCAATAAAGGTGATTAATTGGAACAGCTCACCTTAAGAGTGTTTTTTTCTGTGTTCTCCTGCTCCTAAAGGTACGCAAATTTCTGTCGTTTTCCTCAAATTTTCATGTGTTCTGTTGAAGAATTTCACAATAGTGCTCTTCCACAGGCAATGGGTTAATCCCACACTATTGCCTTTTATGAAGCAACTAAACTGTTTTTTGGGGATGTGGGGCTTTTTAATTTTCTTCCAAGAGCTGTACTTGTGCTGTTAACTTCAAGCTTTGTATCTTATGGTTTGACTGGCTATAATGAAGAAAACATCCTAATTTTCATAACTCTGAAATAAGAGTATGCTTGACTAATACTAAACAAACAAGCAATTTCATAATTTGTTTCATGAAAAAACTTGCTTCCCCAATTTGAGTAATTATGAGAAACATAAGTCATTTGTCTATACCATCAAACTTTGTTTAAGTGAACTGTTTATTTTCTCAGTGGAACAAACCACTATTTCCAGCCCAGATAACTGACATTTAGAAACAGGTCCCTACAGTACCAAGACCTAAAAATCTTGGGACTGCTAGGATAAGAAAAAAAAAATCCAAACCCTCAAATAATGAAAAATAAATGTCTGAGGTGCTTAGAAATACAGTAAACAGATATGTTTACAGCCAGTTTATTTTGCCTATAATTATTGTCCTCATATGTCTGATTGCTTCAATTGCAGTACAGTTGTGCTTTGTGGTTTCCTGTTAGCCAGACAAAAAAATCCATTTTTTGAAGATGCCAGAAGCTAAAGTCCAGTGAATTCACAGGGCATTCCCCTGTATTTTGTTAGCTACTATGACATTTGCCTGCTTATTTTATTTTGATGAGCTACTGTTTGACAATAAATACATCCCTTATGTTATACATCCTTTATGGTGGAGATTTCAGTTTTGCTTTTGTGCCAGAGGTGTAGGAGAGTAGGTGGGTCCTTGCCCGGGGGGGTGGGAGAAAGGACAAAGGCAGCTGATGTTGCAAGTGTCACATTTATCACCCACACAATATTCAGGTCATTCAGGTGTTCATCTATCATGGAATTATTCTCTAAAGCTGGAGCTAACACCTTCAATTCCTGACTGCTGTTTGCTTCATTTTCCTACGAAAAAGATGGAAAGAGAGAAGTTGCCTTTATCCCGTGGGTGCCATCCTGCCTCACTGTATCCCTTCACACAGGACAAGTATTGATGCAGCAGATGTCCCAGCTGAGATCCTGAGGAGCCTGTATTAACGAGCAGGGTGTGTGTCCTGGGAATGTGAAGTGGCCAGGCAGCTTGGTCCTGTGGGGGGAGCTGTGACACCACGGAAGAGGCTGTTGGGGCACGTGCTGCAACATTCTTATGGTCTTCAGGGTTTTTATTAGGCACAGAGAGGTACAACCCTTGGCCAGGGTTATAAATCTATAGGACAGTAAATGTAGCTTTGGGGAAAAAACCCCAGGTGAGATATTCTCTGTGGGAACGAGTAACCTGTCCTCTCCCTCTGTCAAGTCAAAATAATTACCTTGCTTATTGAGTTTTATTGGGCATTTTTAACTTTGAGGGAGTTCATTTTAGTTTTACTGTCTGAGTGCTGGAATAGAGCTGTGTCCATAAAATGAGCAGTTCAGTTTGCTTCCCATAGTTCTGTTTTTTCAACAGAGTTCTTCCTGGAACTTTGCTTATCATATGCTTGCTATCACCTGCACTGGAAGTTGTTCTTGGAGCTATGCAGATGGAGCTAGTCTTGAAGTATGTGGTTGTTCAACCTTCCTGTCTCACAAGGGATTTATTATCTTCAGGAACAGTTAAACTGCCAGGAACCTTGGACATACTTTAAAAATAGGCGAAGCCTCAGTTTCCCATTGCCTGCATCTGTCAGAGCATTCCAGTGTGCCAAGCTTCAGGAATGAGTCACTGGTCAAAGCTTGGGACTGTCATTCAGGAGATTTAGGATTGTTTCATGGAGATTTGCAAACCACTGCTTTTCTCATGTAGGAAAAGACAAGAAGATTTGTGTGTCTTCCTTCCTTTAAGCTATTAATCTTGACCATCCTTTAANTACCCAACAACAGCTCATCCTCTGAAAATATTGTGTTCTTCAATTTCCTTTAAAAAACAAAATCAGAACAGAAATTATTTCTATTTTGTTGGAAAGACTTTTTGCGCATCATAAAACGATCATCATAAAAAGATAACTTGCAATTGTTTTTGCATTGCCATTTCCTTTTAGTAGATTTGTCCTTGGGCTAGAAATAGGACTTCAGTCCTCTCTACTCATTACCTGCAGCTTTGCTTTACTCAAGCAGACTTGGCACAAACTAGCATGGCAGTGGCACCAGCAGCATCACAGCAAATAGGTAAGTGACACGGGAAAACCTGCTGCTTTAGGATGGTTGATCAAGAGCCGCTGCCTGCACCTAGAAACCAGCCCAGTGTGGACGAGCTCCTCCGAGTGTGGAGTGTGTCAGCAGTGTGACTGATGTGTGGAGTCTCCTTGGGGGGACGCCTGTCAAATCATTGTCATGCTGCCTCCTGCCAAGTGATCATGGGGACACTGCCCAAGCTCAGGGGAGAGTTTTTTGTTGGTCTGCAGAGCCAGAAATGAGGTATTGTTGTGAGGTGGAGCAGTTGGTGGGAGAAGGAGGCAGGTTTGCAGACAAGTGGGTGAATGATACTCTAATAATGGTAACACTGAAGGATTGAGAAGTCAGTTCACTGCTTGTGAGTGCTTTAGGGGTGAAGGAGGCGATGCTTTTGCACAAAGATCTTCACGCAGTGCCTTGCTGGGTGTGCTTGTATTTGTCTAGTGTGGCATCATGTTTTGTCCCTTGAGAACTCCTGACTGGCTCATCTTGCTTAGCTGTGGTGCTATTCTGAAGCATGATTATTAAAAAAACCAAAACACAGCTTTGGTACCATGTCTGCAACTTTGTTACCATCATATTTAATTTATTGAAAAGTCTTTTCACCTGGAATCTGGGTCACCCTGGATGGATCCTGTTTGGCCAAAGAGAAAAGGCACTTGGGTGCAGTCTGTCAGCTGCAGACTGCCTGAGCAAGTAATCACGTGTGAACTCACCCTAAGTTCCAGGCAATTTTTACGTGGCAGAACCTAATTTGGCTCTAAAACCTCTTGGCTTTAGTAAGCTACTCTACAAAGCACCCGTGCTTCTTTTTCATCTCTTTATAATCAATGCTTAAGCTCTCGTTTCCTTGCTAGGGGACAGTTGTGTTGTTGTCATGCTTCCAGAATCTGCACAGATTGTCAGGTTAGGAAATTCTGCTTTTCCAAAGCAACATCTTATTACTATGCTGGCTGGTGGTTCTTATCTCTCTTAGGTGTTGTAAAGTGTTTTCTTACTGGGTGACATTCCTGTTGCTGTGTGAATGAGGCAGTGTTTTATCCATGTTTAGTTTTGCGTCAGGCCTCGTCTCTCTGTGTGAGAAAATTCCCAGGAGTGTTGAACAGACGCGTGCGGACAAATCTCCTGCACGCCCCATAAAGCACTTTACTATTGGCCCCTATAAAGCAGTCATTACAGAGCAGTGTTTAAACTTCTGAGATTAACACAGTCTTTCAATTGCACTTACTTATTTTTATAATGTGTAATTTAGCAACTGAACTGTGAAAAGTTATGGCATAGCAAGGTCTTCTTAAAAACAGTGGTTCCAACTGTGCTTTTAGGTTTCTTCCTTGTAAATCCAGAGCAATTCCATTCTGTTAGTTAAAAGAAAGAGGAAAAACAGGATCGTTTCTGGGAGCTGCTCAGATGGTGTATGTGCATCTGAAATGTATTGTCAGGTGTTGGCACGGCACATTTTCCACATTTATGGAAAGCTAAGAGCTTGTGCCTGATTTCTCAGGAGCCAGATTGGACAATACTGTTCCCTGCATGTAGAACATTTTGGCAGTTGCCATTTTGCTCAGGGAGTTGTGTGGTGGGATTTTTGCCTGGATGAAGAAAGTTTGATAAAGCCTCTGTTTGAAAACCAGATGCTTTTTCTGTGGCCACCACACATCTAGATAGTCATGAGATCCTTCCCTGCTAGTTACCGCTTCCAGCTGAACTATCCCATGAGGCTATTTCAGAATACTTGTTTTCTTCCCAGCTCTTCCATGTAAATATACTGAATTGACCGGCAAAGTTTTGACCGTGACTGTCTTTGTTTTGCAAAATTCTCTTGTAAACAGGCTCTGTGGGGCTTCCCCAAATAGCCCCATCAGTGCAACTGAATGGGAACAACAAAGGCATAGGAAATGAAATGTCCATTCCTTTTCTTATTCATGTAAGTGATAGTTTATCATACTGTTTATTAGCTTCATGTAGTCAGGATCTGTGATGGTTCTTAAGCCTTTTATTGCTTTCTTTTTCCTTTAATGAGTTGCAGTAAAACATTGTCTTATCTGCGTGCTGACTCAGTGCTGAGGCATTCTCCAAACTTAGCATTATTATTGATATTAATTTGTCATTACTCGTGGCAAAGGCTGTCATCACAGCACAAAGCAGCCATGATACATCTTTACCAGTTGTTCTGTCTCTCTGCAAAATGTTCCTTTTTAAGACTATGTGGGATTCCTGGCATGAACATTTTCAAGTCATCCATAAACATGGTTTTAATAGTGATCCTCAGCGGATAGGCAATGATGTGCAAAGGAACTGGCAGTACACAGGTGGTACAAGTGTGATGGTAAGGGAACAGAGACATGAAAATGCTCCTTGGGTCCTCCCTTGGAGCAGCAATAGGGTCTAGAATCACAGAATCATGGAAAATAGGGACACATGCACAAGCAGATGGCGACTGCACATGCTCTGTTAAAGTGTCTGCTTGGAGGTAGGAATGGGGAGTTTAACACCTGTGTTCTCAAGGTCTGCCTGTGGTTTGGTGCTTGGATCACTTGGCACCTTGCGTGTTGAATCATTTCTTTGGAGGTTTTTCTATCTGAATATGTGTAGAGGGTTTCTCTCTGTTGGTATGAGGTTTTAATGAAGATAGCTGTTATCACTATAGTAATGCTGTTGCTAGTCTGTTAATCACTTCTGGACTTCCTAAAGCAGTGATCAAAAATTAGTGGCCAGTTTTCTTTCATCTCTGGAAATGGAAACAAGCAGAGCTGGCACAGCTCTGAAGTCGTGTATGGAATTAGCAGGTTTGAACACAGCTCCTAGGTGGGAGTAATTCCTCTCCAGGGTACAGAAGTGTCTGTGGCTGGGAGGATCTGTGCTGCTCTGCCCCAGCATCACCTCCAACTGTTTTGTTTTCTATTCTGTATTGTTGTCTACAGCCACCAAAGGTGATGATCCAAGGGGAAATCACACAGTGTTCACTGACACCGTATTTAGAGCTGTGAAACAGAACAGGTAGAGAAAAGGCCAAATGAGGACATGTGTGATCCTCTCTTCTGTCTTCCTCTGTTCCAGCAACACAGAAATGGATTGTTTCCCTATCCATAAACCAGGACATCCACCTTTCAGATTCTCTGACTGAGCTCCTCTCAGCTCAGCCATGATCACAGGTGTGTGCAGGAGGACTGCCCTGGGCACAGACTACAAAGGCTGACAGACAAAATTTGTAGCTATTTTTATTCTGTTACAGCTGTTGGGTTTCTTTCTAGGTACAAACAGTTGATGTGACTTTCATCAGCTGACATGAGGGAAAAGGTGTAAGGTAAAGTATATTTTGAAGTTGAATTATTTTATATGTGCTTTTAGATTTACTGCAGAAGATGATGTTTGGCCATGTCCTTGGGTACTGTAATCTGCTATAATTCTGCTGAGGTGAATTCTGACAGATTATATTAATTTGGGTATGACCTGAGATTGTCACATCCTGACAGTATAAACGGGCAGCTTTTGATTTTCATTCCCTCGTACTGACAAGAAATCAGATCTTTATTTATAGTTTCATTGTCACCTAGTATTAATTTACAATTCTGCTACAGGTTTTCTTCTAGGGTTGAGGAAGTTTAAATAAAGAATAATTTTCACCATTTGTGTGTGCCAGCCCATCTGTGGATGTGAAATAGCTGTATCTGGTACCAGGGGAGTTTTCCAAAAACACAGAATGTCTTTTATGTGTCCACATGTGTAACATTAAACTGTTTCTGCTCATGGAGGCTGTAGGATTTCCACACTGGTCCAGAGGTGACACATTACTGATGGGAATTTGCTTATTTTTTATAGAAAAAAAAAGTCTTCTAAAAGTTTTTTCTTCCCTTGGTCCATAGTGTCAGGGGAACATGTTGAGGCATGCCCTTTTCTGTTTCCTTTCAACAATGATTGGACTATTTCAGTTAAGTATAAAACAATTGAAATTTCCTTTCTTTTTGCCCCTCTCAAGTATGTTTAGGTAACTGAAGCACATTCACACTTGGAGAGATGGGGCTGTTTTGCAAGGGAAAAACAAAACATTCCAGTGCAGCTAATATTGCAGCTCCTCTGGTGTCTTAAGTTCAGGCCACAGCAGGAGGTGCAGATATCCAAGGGGAATGCAGTAACTTTTTGGATCTTTTCTTTGGAAGAAATAATAAGATGAGTCACAATTAACCCATTCAGCTAAGTTAGTAAGGCTCTGTGGGATGAGAGAAGAAATGGGACTTTCTTAGTTCTAATGGTTTGCTCTACAGAAAATAAACCTTTTCTCTTGCATCCATTCAGGTCCAATCAATACATTTGTCTTCATCACTGCAGGAAGCATAAATTTGCTTCTTTTCTTACAACCTTCCCTTATACATCCCTCCTTGAGATGTCCAAGCCTGATGTGATGATTGTGCTTTGATTATCTTGCTCTGGCAAACCAATGAGCTCCAGTCTCCAGAAGAAAAGGGCTCTCCAGAGCAAGTGTCAGAATGTTGGCACAAAGTATTTACATGATTAATGTGGAAGGAGTGTTTTTAAGTAATTTGTAATTTGTCACAGTGAGACTTGCAGTGGAAAACATGCCATAGCAGAGGGCAGGGCCATAAAGTGCTGTTGTTGAGAAGTCAGGACTATTCTAACACAGGTGATGTCTCCAGGGGGTGTATTCCACAAGGACTGGTGGGTGGATTAGCAGTCAGACCTTTGAGGAGCAGGGTGAAAGCCAATATGTCCATGGTGACAGGGGCACAGCTGGAATTAAGAAGGATGACTAGCACATCCAACCCTTTTTTAAAGGATTTTGGTTGTTTTTTCTCTGTTTTTTCTCTGGTTTCATTTATTTAGCTGTCTTAAGAGTTCATGTCTTTCAGGCAGCAGAGAAGTGTCTGCCCTGGTGTCTCAGAAGATGAAGCTTTGTCTTTGGTCCCTCACAGAGGGAGCTGCACACTGGTGCCGTGAGTGAGCAGGAGATGGAATGTCCCATTGCTCTCTGCCTGTCTCTGGCACTCAAGTGCTTGTGGAACTCATCGCAGCAGAGCTTTCATTTGCTTTCTGCTTTAATTTTTCCAGCCTCTGGGCCTTGATGTCACCATGTGGCTTTGAAAAGAAATGTCTTGAAGTTGAAGGGGCCTGTGCAAAAAGTCACCCAGCTTTCAAAATGCAGGTCAGGGTGGTGTTTGTTCAAGGAGTAGCACCTGAAGGTCAGTTCTGTTATTCCACAACTCCTTAGTTGATATGTTTTCCCAAAAGCCAGTAATCTCCAAGGAAGAAATGTCCTGTCTGGGAAAATAAAGCAAGACATGTAAATTGCTTTAATGGAGTGCTCTAGTACATTTATATCTTCTTAAAAGGAAGCTAAACCACATGCATGAGATGATAGATGAGTTTATTTTCACATGTGGACTTAATAACCTACCAAGATGTAGCTGCATATTTAGTGGCCCAAGTCATCTCCAGGAGAATAGTTCCCTGGGGTGAGGTCAGTGTCTGCTTACAGCCAACAGAATGAGCTGAAGGGGTTTGTCAGTGGTTAGTTTGGTTAGGAGGCAGGACAGTTTATATGATACTGAACTTATCAGGGTGATGTGGAAATTAATTTTATCTTCTGCACAGAACAGAGAGAGTAGAAGTGCCCATGAGACCATCTGGGGTTTAAAACTGAGGAGTTGAAAGGAGCTGACTGTCACTCTGTTCTCTTTGTAGCACTGTTTGTTACTCTTCCCAAATATTTACTGGATCATAGTTGTAATTAAATTTGTGCTGAAAATGTACAGAGCATCTTGTACTTAGTGTCACATAAGACCAGAGATCCTCTACACTAAAGCAGTTCAGTGGCAGGTCCTTGGCCACAACAACCCCCTTTGGAATGGGAGATAATCCAAAAAAGGCTCCCCTGTTGATATGGCACTTGCTAAGTTAAAGCACAGGAAATTGTGAATTTTGGCTCCATCCTGTTTGAGCATTTACACTATCTCCTTATCAATGTACCTGGCCTGGTCCTGGGAGATTGGATGGTGTTTGGATACAAGAGGTACAATTTAGTGCTTCCAGCTGCTTGAAAGGGACTGGACAATGATTTGTGAGCTCTCTGGCGATGGGTGAGATAAAGTGGGGGTGCAGAGGGGATGTCCTCTGCCCTGCCTCCACCCTCGCCAGAGCTGGGCCAGGCTCCCCATGCACACCTTGGAGCTGAGTGCAGCAAGTGACCTGATCATTCCTGAATCATGGGCTGTCTCAAATCCAGATTCCTGGATTCAAATCACATGGCCTTTCTTTCAAAGTAATCAATGTGCTGCTATCAAAAGTATATAGATGTTTCTCAAGGAATTCAAATAGCAGGTTGTTTGGTAAAACAGAGGCTGAGACCTGAGATGGCAGCGCTGACACCCTGTGGGGGAAGGCCCATGGGACAAGCAAGAAACAGGAGAGTGAAGTAGTCCAGGCTGGGAAGCACAACTGTGTTTGCCCTGGGATAAATCTTATTAACTTAAGCACATCAAAGCATAAATGTACTACCTTACTCCTGGCCTCAAGCTGGCTCGAGCAAAGTGATCCTGAGAATCTCTTCCAACACTCCTGCCCAGGACTGGCTGGTGCTGGTGCTCCTGTGCCAGCAGAGATCTCCCCAGGAGCCACATTTGCAGCCTGCCCCTGACTGGAATTACCTGCTCTCCAGACACCTGTGGTGCAGCTGTAATGCTGGGAATGCTTGGCACCTCGGGAGGTATTCGGGACTGAGTTAATTTAATTATTCTCCTGTTCATTGGCTTCAAAATCCACTTAGAGATAGGGAGGAGGTGCCTTGTCCCTATCACAACTGATGGCAGCTGGCCAGCAGAAATCTGCCTGGCAGGAGTGGGAATGAAGAGCTGGGCCAGAGTAGGTTTAGCTTCAAGGCACTGGGCAAAAGGGAGGGAAATAGAAATGACTGCCTTTAAAACTGCTGACTCTGGCCTTGATGGATGGTTCCCTGGAAGTGTCAAGCCAGGAGCCACAGCTCTGTGGGTTAGAAAAGCCTATGGAATTGAGAAGAAATGTGAGAAGTACTTCTCACCCTTGCCTTTGTCCAGGCTTGATCTGAGTCAATAAAGAGAGTCCCACTGACATCACAACCCAACATTTCAGATCAGGTACCCCATCACAGCTCAGTTTGAGTGCTGGCAGCCAGGCCAGGTGGGACAGGGAGTGCAGCCATGGTCCCAAGCAGAGCTCAAAACCAGCAAACTCAGCCCATGCATGGCCCGAGTGTGAGCCCAAGTGAGGTAACTCTTGTGCCTCTCCCCACTGTTTTACAGTCTTTCTACTGACCTCGTCATTATCATCTTTTATGGCATCTCATGTGCTGTTGAAAGCATCAGAGGAGGAAATGAAGGGCTGTTTACTGTCCAGGCTCTGTGCTCACATGTCCCCTGAAGAGCTATTCTCTCCTGGCCGTGCCCACAAGGGGCTTCAATTTATGTTGCGTGGGACACTGAAGAAAGAATAGAGAGAGAAAGAAAACAAATAGCTAAAATACTATTAGAGATCTCCCTACTTCCCATCATGTCCTACTACTTGTACAGCTCCACTATCCCATTCTATGACAGATTTAGATTAGTCTCTTTCACTTGCTGGCTCTGACTCACTCTGTCTCACATGGTTGCAGTTCATCTTTGCATCCTGACTGCGTTTGGTGAACATTTTTTAGCTGTGGCCATCAATCTCTGCTCTTTACTTTACTTAGAGTTACCACTAACTCCCTCTCCTTTCCTCTCTGTGTTTCAGACCCTCTGGGAGGGATGAGTGTGGGTCCAAGACCTGATGCACACTTTAAAAGGGTCTTTTCTAATCTCCAGAAGTATTTGAACCAAGTTCACTTTATCTGGCAGAGCTCTTGTGTGAAACTGTCCCAGCAGCAATCTCTGTAGATAAATAATAGTTTAATTAGGGAGCACCTCATCCTTCTTGTTCATAAAATATGAGCCATTCTGTGTGTTTGATAAAGGGGCAACAGAATAGGAGAGCAAAAGAGAAGGAAGGAAGGAATTTATTTTGAAAGTACATTGCAAGTTACATTTATCTGTTTTTCTCTAATCCATCAATCTTCTGTTATATGGCTCAATTCCTTGGGACTTTCTTGAAAAGGGGGAATTTACTGCACTGTAAGCCAGGGCAGTGATTTACAAAGTGGGGGGCATGGATTGTATCCTAGGAGAGAGCAGGGAACCAGAAAAAGAGCTGGGGGAGCTTGTGAATCCCTTTGCAGAGATGTAAATATGCTGTACATAACCAACTTCCTCCCAGCCACCCCCGGGGGCACTTTAGGAGGGGACCAACCTGCAATATGTCTATGTCTTGTACCATGTGGCCATACCAGAAATATGGACCAGCAAGGCGGCAATAAATGGACACCCTGGCTCCCTGTACACCTCTTTCTCCTTCGAGTACCCTTTGGAACCTTTCCCAGCAGACCTGTGCTTGATCAGGGCTCCTGGCTGGAAGGGCAGTATGAATTCATACTGAATATGCAGCATTCCATGGGAAGCATGGACGCTCCAGTCAGGGAAAGCAGATGCAGCACATCCCAGCAGACAGTTATTCTAGGTGTCCTCCCCACTGAGAAATGTTTGGGAAACACTTGTAACTGTTTTTCTCAGGTGTTGCAAAGAGGATTTGTTTTGTAAATAGCGAAGCTGTTAATCGCCCTGACTTTATTAAGAGGGAGCCGAAAAGGTGTTAACAAGTTTTTGTTGCTCTGTGCTGGCAGTGAACCAGCACCAGTCCCTCTGTCGGGGGAAGGTGGCAAAGTTGCTCTGAAAGTCCCTTTGCTCTCTAGAGAAGAAAAAAATTAGGCACCCCTTTAGCCAAAGACTTGGAGTAACGTGTGAATTTTGTAGGAGGGATTTAACTGGAATCACCACAGAGTTCAGCTCCAGGGGATTCACTTTCTGTCGAGCAACATGGACTGGAGCATCCCCACGGCAGCACAGCTGGGAAGTCAGAGCTGGAAAACAGCTTTAAAGGTTATTTTCCTCCTCAGCTTCTCTCTAGGCACAGGCAGAGGGAAGCTCCTGCACACAACTGTGGGAAGCCCAGGAGTTCAGGCTGGTGGGGTTTAGGGATCTAACTTTAAGCACATCAGTTAAAAATATATTGTTTAAAATTAGAGTTGAGGTTTCCAAGTCATGAAAATCACTGACTGGTCCCAAAAATCTTTTCTATGTACTCCAACAAGCCAGACACCCAAATCCCATCTTTCCCTGAGAATACCTGTTGATAAATCTGCAGAAGGCACGGAATGGATGCTTTTCCATCCTCCTTTTTGGGACTAGCACTAGCAGCAGGGAGCCAGGGGCTGATTCAGGCCTTTAACTTTTTCCTGCTAAGGGTTGGTTTTGCAAGTGGAAAAGGACCTGTGGCTTGTTTTCTAAGACTTTAGGGAATTGCTGGCACTCACAGGTTTCCCTGCACCAGATGCAGCGTGACTGGGAACCTACACTGCATATGAAAAGGTCACTTACCCTGTTCAAGAGAGGAGATTCTAACACTTGTCAGCTTGAGTGATGGAGGCTCTGCATGGAGAGCCATAATATTCATGTCAGAGAATTGCCAAGCCCTTGCGGAAGTGTTGAAGATGGATGGCCTGGGGATATACTCCTGACACTTTAATACCGGGGGAGGATACAGCACAAACATCTCATGCAGAATTATAATCCATGAAAGGGCACAGGGGGCATAAATTAAAGGTAATCCAGCAGGCAAGGAGTTTAACAGCTGAAGGGAAGCAGGCTGGGGGAAAGGAGGGGTGCTGGTGGGATGCAGTGGGGTCTGTGGTGGGGCTTCAGGGGAGGAACAGCCTCCAGCTGTGCTGGGATCAGGGCAGGAGGGAGCAGTGCCAGGCTAAAATCCATCCACATCCAAACTGCTTTGCAAAATCATCTGCAGAACCTGCAGTTTGTGTATTAAATTCTATTCTCTGCTTGCTGATGGTCACTGTGCAATAGTGTGACATGTTGAGGAGAGAGCCTGGGGCAGGTATCTCAATCTCTGAGCAGTGTCCCTGCCAGCCTGCTGGGAGAGGTTGCAGAGGCACCCCGTGGCAGTGATGGTGTGAATTCCCTGCCAGAGCCATCCTTGCACTCTCTTCTGCGAGAGGGAGCAAAGGAAACAGCACAGATCCAGTTCCTGTGCCAGATGACATCCTCAGCCCCCACACAAACACAGCCCCAGCCTGGCTCTGTGTGCTGGGCAGCCCTGAGGATGTGCTGTCCATCTCTATTGATACAGGCTGGCACCTGCACCCCAAACTTCACCTTCCTCCACACAATGACATGATCTCAGCCAAGGCCACCTGAGTCATGCCTGTGCTCCTGCCTGAAGGGGAATGAGGCTGTGGGGGCATTTCCACCTGCTGGGAAGGAGAAATCAGAAGAAAACAGGGGATTGCTGTCCCTGGTGAGGGTGCTGGGATGGACACCTGTACAGCAGCACAGCATGGCCAAGAGGCAGGTGGTGAAACAGTGACAGGGATGGTCCTGGGTTAGATGGGACTGGCTGGGAAAGCTTGGGCTTAGCCTGGGCTGTTATCATGGTATGAGCACCCCAACACTGATCTTCTGACTCTCTGTTAGTTGAGCAGGCACCTTTGGCATAAACTTGCCCTGGTCTGTGGTAATGCTATAGCTGGCCTATATTATTTCAAAATTTGGAGTGAGTTTCCCTCTCACAAAAAATGGACTGTAAACCATCCCTGTCCCACAGTAAAGGCCCAAATACACTGCTGGGACACTGGTTTTAACCTTCCACAAAGGCAATGGTGATTCAGAGCTGATTCTACTGCTGTTCCACAGATTTCTTATGGCAGAGGTTGCTCTGTCCGTATAAGTGGCTGGTCAAACATGAAGATGCTGCTCCAGAACTGTCCAAGTGGCTCCACAGCCCTGCCTGAAGTGCCTCTGCTCCAAGGAAGGAGCAGTGCTGACAGCTCTTGGGGACAGGCAGCAAGATTTTGGGTTGATTACATGCAGCACTTGGCCCAGATTAAGATTTTTGGCTTTTCATTGTAATTAGGATCAACACTATTACAATACTATTACTGTGGGACAGTGGTCAGGTTCCTCCTCAAGGCTTTAGAGAGCCAGCCCATCCCTTCCTCCAGGTGTGCAGCGAGTTACACGTGGTTGGGACCAGTGCCCCAGATTGGAGCTGACTTTGGGTGATCATGAGCAA
>VZUA01036338.1:0-11532 GCA_013401035.1 Horornis vulcanius | reverse complement strand
CTGGGTAGAACAGGTCAGAATATTTACTTTTTTTTTCCATGGGATGTCTTTTTTCATTGTAGTTGCTTTTTAATTTTAACATGAATACAATTCTGTTTGTGTAGGGAAGCAAACAACACCCCCACCCTGAAAATGTGTACTCCCATCCCACGCCTTTTTCCAAACACACAAAGATACTGGTTTACAGTTTCTTGGGGCTGCAGAAACAGGGAGATGAGTTACAACGGAGAGTAGTTCAGAAGCACTGCTTGGTGACTCAGACTGGCTGTGGGCTGTTTGATAGCTGTGGGTCCACTGCTTCTCTGACAATGAACAGTGTGAGTTTGGTTCCCTGGGACCTTCATTTCTAAAGTGAGAAGTATGTAGATTTAATGCTGCTCATGAGGAATTTGTAGGTATCTAAATTCAGTCTGCAAATTCTTAAGGGTTTGGGTGATGGAGGCATCTGTCTTGTACCTCATCCCATCCAGTGAGTGTGATATAATCACGGGTGTTTCCAATCCAGAGGCATGGGAAAACCTGCAGGGAACATGGCAGTGTGCTCTAAAATTTAATGAAGAATAGTCTGATCCCATGCTTTCGTTTTAAGAAAATTCTGCCTCACCCTCTGCAAAAACAATTTATACCCCTCTTTCTCATTAGCCTAATAAAGGTAGGTGTGAGTGCAGTGTGACCTTCTGGATATATTTTACTTAGCAAAAACAGCCCAGGATTATGGACTTACCTGTATTAACTCTGCTTTTGAGATGATAACAGTTAAGAGTGACAGGGCCAGGTGTTGCTGTGGATCAGAGGCAGGGTTTACTAATGAGGTATCTGCTTTGTATTCTGTGGATGGTTTTAAAAACAGGCATAAAAATCCAATTGGTGGTTGAAAATATCAGTTCTCCAGAACTGTAAAAGAGCATTAGCACTACAATGTGAGAAGAAACATTAAGCCATTAAAAATCTGAATTAAAGTACTTAATGCTTTCTTAGATGCCTATTTAAAGTCACATCTCAATCGTAAAAAAAGCCTCAAGACAAAAAACCTTGTTAGTTATGGAATATAAAAAAAAAGAAAAGTATGTATCTGTATTTTCAAAGAAGAACCGTAATAGTTGAAAATACTGGAGGAATTTTAATTGATGTGGAAAGGGAAATTAAAGGGGTTATTTTTATTAAGTGTGGGACATATGTTCCTGTTCACTACAGTTTTTGAACTTTAGTACCAAAGACTGTAAAACTATTACTTTCAATGCAGAAAGTCATAGGTGTTCTATAACTAATTTACTACTGCTATTTGAAAGAAGTAGAATGCTTGTGTTCCATTATAAAGTAAAAATAAATTTCATTACATGATTCAAATTGTTACTTTAATTATCATCCATTCTAATTGCATTATAGTTAAATTTTATATGATTTAGAACAGAAAAGTAAAGAGAGTTCAGAATGTTTTGGTGTCACTAATGTGTATTTTACCCAGATTGTAAGTCCTGAAGTTCCAGAAGTGTAAAAGATTGAAGGAGTGTGGTCTTCAGAACCATAAATCTGTGTAGTCTGAATTTAGTCACGGACAAAGTTATTGAGAAGTCAGTGTGTTTAATAAATTGGATGTAATTAATAAAATATCACAACATAGCAGCATGTATAATGCTCCACAAATTCTTTTTCCCTTAAAAGCCTGTTACTTAATTAAATATCTTCAATTAATGCTTGCACCTTTGTATATAATGTATGAAGTGTTCTTTAGAAAGGCAGAAGTGATAGCATTCTTTGTTTGAAAATGCTTGCAGTGAAGTTTGTGCAGAGCAGAACAAATTGTGAGCTGACTGTAGAACTGAGATCAGTGGTCAAGATGAAGCACTGCTGGGATGACAGAGATCTAGATTTCATGTTGGTAGTTTCTTCTCTTTAGATCTGTCTCATTTTTTCACAAATACACTGGCAGTGAAGGATCATGCAGTTTGGGTGCATTTTGTTGCATGCTTTTAGTGTTTTGATGTAGCTGATACCTTCTTCTGAATGTAGTGAGACTGTGGGTGATTTCTTTGTAAGAATTAGGACTTACTATAAGAGGGAAAAAGTCATGACAGGTTGTATCATTGAAACTCACATTATTGGTGCTAATTCTGCCCTTGCTGCCTGTACTCAGAGGGTATCAGTGAGGGGCAGGCTACCTTTCAATGTGCAGTAAGCTGATGTCAGATGCTGAGGTCTAGTTAACTTTTTTTTAATGAAACCTGTTAAATACTGTAAGTTCCCTCCAAGTGCAGTATGTTTTCTGTCACTTGTAGCCACTGAATTCCAAAATCAATATGCTCTTATTTTTCTTCCTTAAGAAGTACTTTTCTCCAAGAAAAGTTTTGAATTCATATCAGAAATTATTTGATGAGGTTCTTTCTTCTCATATTATACCTGAGCTTAGACTGGAGTATCAGTGCCACTGTTAGCCTTTAAAAGATGTGAAGCTGCTCGGCAGTTTTCCCAAAATGCAGTAAGTTTGAATTGCTGCTGATAGCTAAAGGGTTTTCTCTGCACTCATGGAATGAAGTTGTGTTATCAGCACTCTGCTGCTGTTAGGAGAAAGTCCTATGCAAGGGATCAGCCTTTTTGCAGATTTTGAATCCAGTGAGACACTGATCTGTATTGAGACACTTATCACCAAGATTGCAGATGGATTGGTTTCAGCTCTGCCTGCGTGTTCAGGGTGGGTTCTGTGCTCAGCTTTCATTATACTGTTCCTGCCTGATCAGAATTCGGCTTTGGGATTTCCTAAAATGGGAGCGTTGACTCCTCCTGCTGAAAACGATTTCATTTCCTCTTAACTCTGATCTGATTCTTGCTCCATTCCTTTTTGACAAGGCAGCTATTCCCCAGCTGTTGGATTGTTTTGGAGGTTCCCAAATCTCTTGTTGCCTGGGCATGCCCTGAGTGGCACCCCCGTGTCTGCGGGTTGCTTTCTTTGTGCTGGCACAGCTGTGCCTGCAGCTGTGTGGGGAACTGATCCAACTGAAAAATAACCCTGCACAAAAATGCCATGCAATTGCCCCAAAATGTGAAACCTCAGCCTTGGGGTTTTGCTGGAAGAGGTGGATGGGCTGTCCTGGAGGACTGTGGATGCTGGGAGCATTCTGAATCCAGTTAGGACTCCTGATTAGAACCTGTGAACTGTTTGCTGCTGGATTCCTTGGGACAGATGGATTTTTTACCAAATTATTGTGCCCTGGTCTTGAAAGAAACATGTTCCACCAATAGTTGGAGTTTATTTTTTATTTCATGGCTGGTTTCCATAAGCAGTAAGGAGTACAGAGAGTGATATTTTAAGGCTTGGGTTCTAGCTGACTTGAGTTCTAACTGACTGCTGTTTAATGGGCTCGTGGATTGACATCTCTGTTTTCCTTGGGGATCTTTATTTTGCAGAAGGGTCACATGCATTGACCGTGTTCAGTCTGTGACTTGGAGGACAGCTCACAGTGGCACAGATAGAGATGTGCTTTAATCATTTGCCTCCTTGAATTGCTGTTCTCTAAGCAAAATTCCTAGAAGTAGAAAATGCAGTTAATGAATGAATGGAGAAAAACATGAAATTATTTGTGCCACAGTTACTAAAACACAATAAATAATGAACTGAAATAATTCTTATTGTTGTAGGCAAGTGGTAGTCTCATTTTGAAATGTTCCATGTCTGAACAGTTTTAGTAGTATTTATTTTAATTGTAGATGGTGACTATTTTGTCAAAAATACTAATATAAAAACATTTTAAGTCATTTATAAGATAGTGTTTGTTAGTTCAGGGGCATTTTTTTAGTAATTGTTAATCTAAAATTTAAAATTGTACTAAATAAAAAAACGCAAAATATTAATTGAGCAGCTCTTTTATTATGATGCAACCTAAATCCAAAATTTAAACATTTTCTGATTTTTCTTTGGTAAAGTTGTTTGGTTGTGAGAAACTCCCAAATTCCACAATGTACGTGTTCCTTTGTACTTACAATTCCAGCTCCGTAGGGAATTTCTCTCTAGTGGTTAACATCTTTCAGGAATTTGAAAGGAAGTATTGTTATTGGGAAGCATTTTCGTGTGCTGTGCTCTGAGCTGCAGGGTCGTAGCAGTAATTTTATAAAATATAAAGGAGAACTTCACAGCATGGACAGGATTGTGCTGATTCCTGCTGGGCTGTCTTGTCTTATTGATGAGTCCTGAAGAACCAAAATAAATTAAATAGCTTGAATGAGTCAAGGAAGAGATGACTGTTTCAAGTAAGTGTGATATTTAGGTTTAAGGGTTTTTTTTTTTTATTTTGTTGTTTGTAACTGGTACTAACTGGTAGAATTTGAGTTGTTTCTCTTTAGAGCTGTTTAACAGAATCCTGAAGGTGAGATAAATTTTGGGTGGTTTAATTTCAGATGGTTTAAACCATTATGCAGAATTTCTGGGGAAAGAAGGAAGCTTAGAACATGAAAATGTTCTTTATAAATTGTGTGTATGTGGAGCAGAGGGGGAGTCGACAATTTTATTATAAAATATACCTGGACCATGCTTTTGATTGGTTGTCCAAAAATTTTCACTTTGGACAGTGTTCTAAATAAACTCTTAATTGTTAAAAGATCTTTTTGTGTAATACACACTTGGAAGGATTTTTGAGCTTGATGAGACTCCGCTGGGTTTCTTCACTGGTTCTCTGTATTCTAAGACTTTCACAGAGTTCAAGATCTAAAGGATTTCTGTAACTATAAACTTCTTGTCAGACTCCTGTGTATCTTTCACATTTAATACTTTATGGGAAGTGGGATTCACACCACTTCGCTGCTGCATTACATTTCCAGATGAGGATATGGACTTGTTAATAAAATTTCTTAGAGGACTATTTGATGATTTTTCTGTCTTAAATCTATGCTTGTGTTGCTTTTGTGTGTCAGCCTTCATTCTGTGTTAAAAGGAAGACATGCTTCAGGCTTCTTTGATTGTCTCTTTGGTACTTTCAGTACAAATCTCTGGAGAAAACAGAGAGCAGCTTCTGCCTGAGGCCTTAAAACAAAAGACCTGAGTGGCATTTTGNTATGGGAAGTGGGATTCACACCACTTCGCTGCTGCATTACATTTCCAGATGAGGATATGGACTTGTTAATAAAATTTCTTAGAGGACTATTTGATGATTTTTCTGTCTTAAATCTATGCTTGTGTTGCTTTTGTGTGTCAGCCTTCATTCTGTGTTAAAAGGAAGACATGCTTCAGGCTTCTTTGATTGTCTCTTTGGTACTTTCAGTACAAATCTCTGGAGAAAACAGAGAGCAGCTTCTGCCTGAGGCCTTAAAACAAAAGACCTGAGTGGCATTTTGCTGCTCTCACTTCCACTTTTTTTTTTTGGTTATTACAGAATAGTAGAATCATGGAAGTTGGTAAAGACCTTTAAGATAAGCTAGTCCAGCCATTAACTCAGCATTGCCAAGGCCACCACTGAACCGTGTCCCCCTGCAACACATGTACACATCTTTTAAATACCTCTGGGCATGGTGACTCCACCACTTCCCTGGGCAGCCTGTGCCGATGTCTGACAACCCTGTCATGAGGGAAATTTTCCAAATAACCAATCTGTATCTCTCCTGGTGCAACTTGAGGCCATTTTGTTTGTCCTGTCAAGACTTGTTGCCTGGAAGCAGAGACCAGTTGACACCTCACCTCACTACAGCTGCCTTCCAGGTAGTTTGTAGAAGGCAGTTTGTAGAAGTTCCCTGAGCACCCTTTTTTCGAGGCCAAACACCCCTGCTCCCTCAGCTGTTCCTCACCAGATTTGTGCTCCAAACCCTTCCCCAGCTCCATTGTCTGTCTCTGAACATGCTCCAGCCCCACAATGTCCTGCTTGTCCTGAGAGGCCCCAAACTGGATGCAGGATTTGAGGTGTGGCCTCATCAGTTCCCAGTACAGGGGGACCATCACTGCCCTGGCCCTGCTGGCCACGCTACTGCAGATTCAGACCAGGTGCCATTGGCCTCCTTGGCCCTCTGGCTCATGTTCCTCCAGCTGGTGAGCACCACTCCAGGGCCTTTTCCACCAGCCACTTTCCAGCCCCTCTTCCCCAGCCGTGGGGGGTTGTGGCCCAAGTGCAGGACCCGGCATTGGCCTTGTTGAACCTCCACCCTCGATCCCTTGTCCAGGTGTTGATGAGGATATCAAGCAGCAGTGACCCCCATACTGAGCCCTGGGGGACACTCCTGGTGACTGGCCACCAGCTGCATGTAATTCCATTTCCCACCACTCTCTGAACCTGGCCACCAGCCAGTGTTTACCCAGCAAAGTCAATTCTGTTGGCTCAACCTTGGAATTTTCTCACCTTTTGATGTCTGTTTTATGGCAGAGCAATTTTCATCTTGCTAAGTTAAAACTCCATGGTGGGTAAAACCTGCGCTATATATAAGCTGTTTTCTGCATATATCTCTAAAGTGTTTAATGAAGATTTATTTTTTCCCTGAAAGCAGTCAGATTTAAATCAAAGAATATGTTCTTTCCAAGCTTCCCTTGTGCAGTTCTTCAGCTAACTTTCTATTTTACTATTGGTGTTCATATCAGATAAGCACTAAGAAATATTACTGCTTGTTTAAAAATTAAATTAAAAATAATTGTGTTTAAGAAAACACATATTGTTTTACACCGACCAATATGGAAATTTAGTTTGTATTGAAGTTTTCTTTTCAGGGTATGTTGTCAAATTAAAGCTTGCTTTTTCTAAGTTCAGTGAGCCAAAACTTTGTGTTAGTCACATTTAGCCTTGCAAGGTGCCACTAGATGGTGTTAGTATGTAGTTCACTTTCTTCTTACTCAAGCACTAAAATACTCAAATTGCTCCATGTTTGCATCATTTGGAAGGCTTCTTAAGTTTTAAGATGTCATAAAGTAGGTTTGTTAGAGCAGATCATGAAAGCCATCCTCTGTGACTGCATGATTTGTGATGAAATGTACTAAAGGTGGCAGGTGGGTGGTTGTCACTCAGTCTGGACATCTTTCCTCCCCACTGTCACCTTCCTTGTTTAGGTCAAGTATTTAGATTCTGGATACAAGAGAGATTGTCTTATCTTGTTGCTGAAACTAAGTTTTGCCAGCATCCTATGAAATTAAGTAGATTTTAAAAAAAATATCCTGAAACCACATATGTGGTAATTAAGTCAAATTTGGTTTTTATTCTCTGTAGGATACCAAGGTTTCTTAAACATGAGGGAAGTAAGGAACAAGTGTAATCCATGTCTTGCTTCTGACGTGTCCTTTGGTCCCATCATGGTAGGAGAGGAAGGCAGACTCCTAGGGGGCACATAATAAAGTGTGTCAGGGTTAAAGTAACCATTCATGCTGCCAAGTGGGTAGTTCTGGGTGACTAAAATCCCGTAAGAGGAAACCAGTGGACTACCAGTGTGTGAACTCATTGAGGGTCAGCTCTGTATGAGCTGCCTGAAGTTTAAAGACACATTCTGAAGCAAGCCTGAGCTGAAGAGGATTCTTACTGTTCAATGGTTGCAATTCTTTTGGAAAGGTGGTGTTTTGCTTTTCAGAGCTATTTCAGGTAAACATTTTATTTTCATCAAGCAATATAGAGGATGGTGATTGATTTGAAAAGCTTTGTATAGCTTTGGGGTATACACGTCCCCTCCTCTGGGGAGGATGGTAAATGCTGTATCTGCCACTCACAGGGTTTTCAAGAATGTGATCACAAAGATTACCTGTTAGGAAAATAAATACATACATGGCCAGGTTTTGGAGAGAGGTGTTCATAGCAAGACTGTAAAGGAAAGAAGGATGGAAATAGGTAACTAAACACTTCTTTTAGTAATTGTTGAGTGTTGTTTTGGGTATCTGAATATGGTCTGTCAGTTTTGTGCTTTTAAGAGTTTTCTGTGGTTGACTACAAAATGCAGTTGAGAGTGAGGCAAGAGGCATTGTCCTGCCGTTGACTCAGTCCTGTTCTTTGAGTCCAGACATGCATTTTCTGGATTCTCATGAGTGTTTCACATGAAGGAAAAAAAGAAGTTTTTATGTCCTTTATTGTCTTTATACAATTCTGTATGTGTAAGAATTTCAGTGGCAAACTTTTAAATTGAAAAAGCTCAATAGTAAGTTCCTAATCAAAAGATTGTCTGCAGAATCCTGCTGTGCCTAAGAGTGATTTCAAAGCACTCATTTAATAATGTTTAAGAAGGGCATCGTAACTGAAATGTATGTATCTGTAAAAATGAGAGCTGACCCTATGTTGAAAAAGGGGCAGTAGTTGATAGAATCTTTTTGTGGCAAAATTTGTCACACTTTGGAATGACCAGTCTTGGATGAAAAGTAAAGGTGAAAAATGGTATTTCAGCTTTTACTGTTAGGATTTTTTTTGTTGTTGTTGTTCATTTTTGTTCTTGGTTTGTTTTTTGGGTTTCTTTAATACGGCTAATATGCTCTATAACCAAAGTAACTGGGATTTTTTGCTTTTTAATATACCAGGGAAAATCATCCTACAGTGGGCATTATAACTGATAAAGCACACCCTGTGTTACAGCTAGGGACTTGTGTAAAATTCCCGTGGCTCTGCCGATTCAGTTGATCTTTTTTCTTATTTTTAGAATAAAGTTTGTATTTTGAGGGATTTATATCTACTTCCTGTAGATACGAAGTTAATTTAAGGGAGAAATTGCTTGTAGTTCTACAGTACAGGTTTTAGATAAGGTACTAATTTCTACACCTTGAAATTTAGGATAGATATCTGCTTACTGGTGACCCACTCAGGTACTGTGAAATATGATAGGGTTCAAAATTTATGGTTCATATTTTCCTTTATATCTAGGTTGGTTCAGTTTTTCAAAATTCTTGCTTTTGTAATTTGATTTTTGGGCATCTTATATGCAAGATTCTTCTTAGGAATATGCTTGATTAGGTATATTTCATGTGTGCTCTGGCAAAAAAAATAAATTCTTGAATCCTTTTTTTTCTGTTTTTTTTATGTTCCTTTAATCCTTTTTGGCAGAGCTTGAGTGCTCATGGAGCAGGTGTTTAATGTATGTGTTCAATGTAGTTGTAAAAGGGGCTGAAATCAGATTTCACAGGTAACATACTGTAAATTGAACACTTGCTAATACTGAAATTGTGCATAGTAACACTTTTTGATTGTCTGACTTTCGTAAGGAGGAAAGGGACATTTAGCTCTGGTTTAAGGGAACGCTTCATGATTCATCCTTACTCATTTTTAGCAGAACTCTGAGAATTTTAGCATTTCATCTACAAGGAGTTAAGTAGAAAGAGAATACTGTTAGCCTAGAACAGGCTGGATCCCTGGGGGTTTCTGAACCCACCAGGAGGACTGGACACTTCAGACACTGAGGGAGCTGAAGTGTCCTCTTTGTTCCTCTGGAGGAGAAATGTGGCTCCTTAGAATGGAGGCCTTATCTTCTTATCACGAAAGCATAAATAGACTTCAGCAGTCCACGCTTCCCATGTGCTTGTTTTTAATTGTAACTGAGCTTGGCACACTAAGTGATCACTTCAGCTGTTCCTGTGGGAAGTTGCTGAACTTTATTGAAGAATGGAAGAGTTAGAAAAGAAGATCAGAGCCAAATATCCTTTTTCTTAAACAAAACTGGTACAATGTCATGGAGCAAAAAACTCCTTTCTGTAATAACTTCCCTGTGTTAAATGGACGTGTTAGTATTTTTCAGGGCAAGTTTCTTCTTGCTTTCTTTTTTCCTATTCCTTTTTTTCAAAGGTCTTCTGTTTATTTATGTATTTTTTAATAGTGTTGACATTTTATAAACTTATGAGCAGTGCCATAACTGCTATAGGTAAGCATATTCCACCTCTCCTTTTTAATGGATGTGCTCATGTGGGTGAAAGTGTTCTTCCTTTTATTTTCCCAGTATAAATCCTTAGCATTGTATTTAATGTTCTTTTCATATTTTTATCCATATCCTTGTATAGTTGACTGCAGTAGGTACTTAAAAAAAAAAGTTTGCAAGAAGTTCTCAGTTTCTTGAAATCTTGCATAATGTGTGGTACTGTTGACCTGAGTATTTGAAATATATTTTAACCCTTAAAATTAGTATAGCTGCTGCTTGAGTAAAAAGAAAAAAAAATCCTTTTATTTGTGATGTGATGCATTACAAAACTGTTTCATAGTGCATGTGCATGTTCCTGTTGGGGAAAGCAAAGTCATTACCATGTTCAGAAGATAATTACTCCTTTTTGTTGAAAACTTATTAATGATACCTTGGAGAAGTTGAATCTAGAAGGACTTTCGGGAGGGGGTAGGATGTGAAAACCTTTAAAACATAATTACGGAATGTGACTAAAATATGCTTAGTTTTAACATACTTCAACTTATATTGGTAGACTGAAGTCATATCCTTCAGTTTGTACTAGGCTTTTTTTGGAGGGGAAGGGGGTTGGAGGAGGAATTGTATTCTTAAATTGTGAAAGACTTCAATTAGTTTTTTAAGTGATTTTGTTTCTGAATTGCATGTAAGCATTTTAAATATATTCCATGTTAATAATGTGTGGTCAGTGAGTGTTCTTCTAAGTTAATTTTTCTGATCTGGGCATCTAAATAAACCGCAGTTTAGAACATCAGAATTAGAAATTGGTCTCAAAAGAATTTTGGTGGGGAGGGCACCTCATGGGCATGGATGAGCATGTGTCTGTTTACAGATAAAGGTTCTGAGTCTCCATAGACAGATGAGTGCAGGGGTTCTGTGCCTTTATCATTATTGTATGTTCTTATTTCACTGAAACACAAGAACTTTGGTCAGGTTACAAAAATGAATATGCAAGGGGGGCATTGAAGGGTGATAACATTTATGGGTGTGTTTTATCCACGATGCTTGCAGGAAATGAACCTGCCCCTAAAGTACATGTTGTTCTTAGGTCTTAATCTGTTTGGTGTTTATGGTATTTCAAAGCTGGAGTTTTCTTCTTTTGTTGCTTGGTTTCCACACATTTTACATTTTCCATTCTTAGGGAGCAAACACTTGAAAAATCAGTAGCTTGGTATTACTGCAGTGAATCTTTACTTAAAATGTTTCATTTTTGATGGTTCCTAGTGCCCTGTTCCTAGGGACAAGCAAAGCCTGTTTGTTTTCTAGTCCACGGTGGCCTGTTAGCCCAAGGGCAAGATGAATCAACCAAAATTTTTAGTGAGGAAGAGGCATGCAGGAGTCCTGATTGGAGAAATTGGTTGCCAAGTAGAGCTAATACTCTTATTGAACAGAGCTGTTCTTAGCACTGATTTCCAGGTTAGTCTTGGCCGTGGCTGTTGAATAAAATGTAAGCTTTTATTTTTTTTCTGCTTGCTTTTGTTTCTCAGAATGAAAGGCCTTGTGAAATTGATTTCTCTTTGTATGTCCCTCCTCACCAGTTCTTCAGAAATTACAGGGCATCAGGGAGCATGGTAAATGAGCTACATGATTAAATTTTTAAATCTTTCAACAGCTTTGTCCGGGATGAAAATCCCAAAATTTCAAATTATTTCTTCGTTATAGGTTTTCTTTAAAATATTGCTTGATTTACATTTTGAAGATTAATAATAAATATAC
>VZUA01036312.1:0-30061 GCA_013401035.1 Horornis vulcanius | reverse complement strand
CCTCATGGAAATGACTCAGCCTACAAAAACTCTTTTGAATTTACTTAGGGTTCATGGTATATGCAAATTAGAGCAGTCTCCTGCACTACCACATCACTGCTGTGCTCAAAAGTTGAAAGATACTGAAGAAAACTATTCATATACAATCTCAGGTTTAAATACTTAATGATTTACCATAGGCCTCATTTTAAGGAAATGCTTAGGGCTGCTTCCTTTCCTTACCACAATACTCAAGACACAATAACACTTGGTGAAATGTATCTTGACAGAGGGAAAAGGTATCATCTGCCTTGTGAGCTGTTTGTAGGATTTTTAAATTGGAGATTTTGAGTGTCAGCCTTATGCCACCATCAGGAGAAATGTCTGCCAACAAGCTACTCTAATTGCCACTGGCACTCTTGACTCAAATAATTCAGATGGAGCTGAAGGGATTGAGCTCCGATTATCACTGGGAAGGGCTTCATCACCTGAGTGCAGCTCCAGGCTTTGCCTCACCTAAGTCTAACCCTACAATGTGATTGGAATGGACCTTAACCTGACAGCCTAGCCATTTCCTGTGGACAGGAAAAAAATTGCAGCACTCTCCTCAGCCTTTGGCAGCCCCTCCTAAAGTTCAGCTCCCTTGAAGCTCTTGGCTTTGTCTCTTTTCTAGCCCCAGTCCAAGGGTCCGACACAAGTAGTCAAAAGATTTACCATATCCAGAGTCCCCATCCTATTGCACAGAGGAGAAAATTGTTAGGGGATAGCATTTGTGGAATTTTCCCCTACCTTATTCAGCTTTTAAATCCTATTCAACCCCTTTCAGCTGGAGCTCTTGGCTTTGTCTCCCTTCTGACCTTAACATAAGCCTAGGCATGGGATGAACTGTAGTCTGAGATGCCCAATGTTATCCCCATGGCACAAACAAGTGTTCTGGTATGAGCTCTTTGCACAGACCACCCCACCACTGATCCTCCCTCTTGCACCCACACTGCACCTGGAGCTACAGGCTTCCTGTCTCAACCAGAATTCTAACCCCAGGCATGGCCTCAGCCTTAGTCCTAGACTTCCCAGCATAGCCCACAAGCTTATTTGAGAGAGAACACTTTTTCCTCCCTTCCATGAGAGGCAGGTGTTGCTACAAAAATCTGCAATTGGAAAGTATCTGAGTGTATCTTAAGCCAACCTGCAGATGTGTTGAGAAAGTCAAGCTTTACTTCCCCACTTTGTGACAGGTGGATTATAAACACAAGTTTTGACCTCTGGTCTACTCCTTACTGGTAAAGTCCTTAGGCAAAAGAGAGAACTCTAAAAAAATAAAATTTCTAGGCATGTTCCCAAATTAGAATTGGTTTATGTCAAAATTTCTGCTTTAAAGGTATCTTTGATTGTTAAAACTATGCCAATGTTGGTTATTACAGTGGCAGTATGTCATTACTGAGATAATAAAATGCATTACTTCTGATCAAACATTTCTACTTTAACAAATAGTTGAGGTTAGAAATCTTGAGCAACATTGAACATTTGTAAAGATCAGTAGCTATAAATTCTCAGTAAATTAATATCTATAACCTTTGTTAAAGGAATCGATCTAAGTGACTAGGCAGGCACTCAAACAATTCCTTTTTGGAAAGTGATATAATTTTCTATTGTGAAATTTTTCATATCCAAAGGAAACTTCAGTGGACGGAGATATCAAGCCTTCTGAGTGTATGCTATAGCACAGGGCACATTATTGTAATTATGCCTATGATGGTATTTCTTTTTCCTGGGCACTTATGTCAAGCAGTTATGTGTGTGATGCCTAATGAGGCTAGTACTGTTGCAGGAACTACAATTTTTAAGTAATTTATTTTGAATAAATGCAGTAAGAAAGAACACTCCACCCACATCTACTTCAACAGAATAGTTTTTACTGACCCTTTTGGGTTCAGAGCATGGCCAAATCCAAGCATGGCAAAGTAATGCGAAATCGGCAACAGCATGAATAAAATGTCAAAATGCCAATTAATAACAATATGAAAGAAGGAATCCCTTTGATTCATGCTCCATAAGTAAGTGACCCTTAAAACAAATGCTCAAATGCTCATGTAAACAAAAACTGGATTATATTTGAACTACGGGTTTTCAAACAGACTGAAGTGCTGAAATCAACCAGATGCTCTTGTTGATGGGTTTGCAGCAATTGACTTCTGCTCCTTCTCATATCAATGACTGATAGCTGATTCATATTCTCCTAGTATACAAATTTTAAAGAAAATAATTCTTCAGCTGAATTTATGTAATTTCAGAAAATTGAGCAGCATCAGACAGCACATTGCAAGAAAAGATTTTTCAAGGTGTTAAATATAATTTTTTTTCTTTGTATGCTGGAAGCTCTGATGCTAACATAACAGAATATACAACCTCTAAAACCCCAAATGTAAGCATGAATTTTAATTTGTATGGCATCCCCAAGTGCTCAAACATCTAGCAGAAACCCTCGTATACAGGAACAGTCCTAGGAATGGTAAGCTCATCTGCAAAAGCTACTCAATAAATGCATTTCTATACTAGAATATAAATACAAGAAGTCCTCAAAAGTCACAAAGAGTATCATCCAAATAGAACTTGTGTGCAATTACTAAAAACTGAATAAGGTTATTTTTATAATGTGTAGGGGTGTATACATACATCTATATGTCTTCACAATCTGCTCTTTAAACACAGAAGAAAAAGAAACAGCTTGGTAAGGGTCATGCAAAAGTCTGCATGTGCTAAATGTAATACCCTTGACAAGGTGTCAAAGAGCACATGCCCATCACATGGGAGTGCCTAGGTGTGTTTGACTGGAGGTGATGGCTGATATGAGGAAAGTCATACAGTCAGACAGGTTACATACATGTGTTTGTATAGATGCTGGTGTTGATGAGGGGTATAAGGATATATATGGTTCTAGAGAGAATAAATCCCTGATGATGGCTTGTAATCAATTGATGGTAATGCAGCATGTATCTGCATATTAAAGTGGTGGGTAGTGATAATGTGCATAAATGTGGTGGTGGGCAGACGGTGCTAACAAGATGTGTGAACAGTAGGAGGTGATGGGTATGCATGGTAAAATGCGTAGGTTGCAAGGATGCATGTGTGATGCTGAGTATAGTGGTGCTGTGGGGAGCATATAGCAGCATATGCACTGTGGTGACATTTGTGTGATGTGGACCTACTGTTCTTGACAAAAGTAGGTGGTGCTCTTAGGTGGCAGTTTATGTGAAGAGACATGTCATTACCCATACAGGTGTGCTCTGCTCACAGAGACGGGGGACTACAGCCAACAGAATAAATAAACATTTACTGAGTATTTTCTGCATATGCCTATACTTGAGGGTGTGTTGTTGCAGTGAGCAGGTGCGAGGGGCTGTTTGAACTAGTGAGTAACCATGTCTGGTTAATACAGAATGGTCAGGGGGTATATACAGAATGGTGGTGGTGGTATATGAAAATTGATTTAGTGGTTATGTACAAGCATGTAAGGACAGGTTGTATACTCAGAACAACAACATATAGGGAGAAGAGACATATTGCCCAGATGGAAAGGTGTATGGGAAGGTCACGCTCTTCTTTTTTTAAGAAAAGTTTGATCTCCAGAGAACAGAGATGCAGTATTAGGACTTTCTGGAGATGTTCATGTCTGTTTAAAACTGGTGGTGTGGATGAGGTGTTTAAGGTATCAGTGCCTGCCTAGAGATGACAATATGAGGAACTACTGGCATATGTGTGTTCACCTAGAATCAGGGTGTATGTAAAAAATTGCACAACATAGGTCAATGTGTAGAAGTGGTTGGCAGATGCAGCATGGAAGAAGTTATGTAGTGATGGCTGCATATATGCAGTGTATGAATGGAGATGGTACCAATGGTTTTTGTCATGTACAGGCTCAGGAGGGTTTATAGCCTCCCCTGGTGTGGATGCAATCCTATCAGGGATATGCATATGTTTTAAGTACAATATTAAGAGAGGGGGTTGTAACACTGGTAAGGCAACATGGGGTGGTTGAGCTTGAAGTGATCCTATGATTGGAAGCAGATGTGTGGTGTACAGAGGAGAGAAAGCTGGAGACAGACTTGGCACCACTGTGGTGTAAATAGTTGTGTCAAGCTGCAGCGTGCAAATTGGTCACTCACTCTTGGATGTGACGGACAGAGGCAAAACCATGTGTTAGAATATCATGGGTATGTTTCAGGACAGTGTGTGGAGAGGAGCAGGGCTGCTCATGAGTGATATCTAGTGGTGGTGGTGGTGGGACAGGACAAGGTAGGGGGCATGGAGCTGCGTGGTGGTAGGAGGCATGGACAGTGCTGTGTGCACAGGGTTGAACGTTTTGTGCTTTGTCGGTCGGTGCCATGCCTGGTGTCAGCACTGTGAGGTGGACAAGGCACATGGTGCAGTGACAGGAGAGGGTTACAGCAGCTGCGTAGACATGAGGCGTGCTTGCCCAGGTAACACTGCCCACCCACGCAAGACCCAGGGTTTTTTTCTTAAAGGAGAAAGGATAGTCCCTTTGCCAAGGATGCCCCTGGTCTGGACCTGGGTGCCATGGGGGGAGATCAGAGAAGAATGGAGGGGGAGGAGAAGTGGACGGGGAGGGGATCAGTGGGAGGTGGGGGAAACAATACTGGGTGGAGAGAGGAGTGCGGGATCAGCGGGCACTGTGTAATGTGGGGCAGTGGGAACAGAGAACAGGCTGCCCCTGGAGCTCCCGGATTTGCGAACAGCCGGAGGGCGGGATGGGAGGCGGGCAAGGGGAGTGAGGGGTGGGAAGGGACACCCACTTACGTCTCCTGCCTTTTTTTTTCTTTCCCTCCTTCTTTCCTTAGCTGGTGACGCGCCGCTTCTATTAATCATTCACCAGCCGGGGAGCAGCAATTGCCGCCGCTCGGAGCGAGCGGCGCCGGCAGCCGCCGCTCTCCCGCCAGATGCCCGCGTCCCGCAGCCGCCGCGCCGGGATCCCTGACGGGATGATGCCCAGCGCAGCCGGCGGCGGACGCCTGCTGCTCTGAGCCGGGGCGGGGGGGTCCGGGCAGAGGATGCTCCCCAATGGCACCTGCCCCAGGCTTCCGGGCGGTGCAGGCAGCGACAGCGGCGACAGCGACAGCGGCGGCAGCGACAGTGGTGGCGGCAGAGCCGGTGGCGCCTCGGAGGAGGCGGCGGCGGAGGGCATGGACTCGGGCGGCAGGAATTCCTCTGGCGCTCCGAACAGCACCCTGAGTGAGTCTCAGGGCAGCGCCATCCTCATCTCATTCATCTACTCCGTGGTGTGCCTGGTGGGGCTGTGCGGCAACTCCATGGTCATCTACGTGATCCTACGTTATGCCAAGATGAAGACAGCCACCAACATCTACATCCTCAACTTGGCCATCGCAGATGAGCTGCTGATGCTTAGCGTCCCCTTTCTGGTTACCTCCACCTTGCTGCACCACTGGCCCTTTGGCTCCCTGCTCTGCCGCCTGGTGCTCAGTGTGGATGCCATCAACATGTTCACCAGCATCTACTGCCTGACCGTGCTCAGTGTGGACCGTTACATCGCTGTGGTGCACCCCATCAAGGCGGCCAGGTACCGCCGGCCCACTGTGGCTAAAATGGTCAATCTGGGTGTCTGGGTGCTTTCCATCCTCATCATCCTGCCCATCATCATCTTCTCCAACACAGCAGCCAACAGTGACGGAACGGTGGCTTGCAACATGCTCATGCCAGAGCCCACCCAGAGATGGCTGGTGGTCTTTGTGGTCTACACCTTTCTGATGGGCTTCTTGCTGCCTGTGGTGGCCATCTGCCTCTGCTACATCCTCATCATTGCTAAGATGCGCATGGTGGCCCTGAAGGCTGGCTGGCAGCAACGCAAACGCTCAGAGCGCAAGATCACCCTCATGGTCATGATGGTGGTGATGGTCTTTGTCATCTGCTGGATGCCCTTCTACATTGTGCAGCTGGTCAATGTCTTTGTAGAGCAGGATGATGCCACCATCAGCCAGCTCTCTGTCATCTTGGGCTATGCCAACAGCTGTGCCAACCCTATCCTCTATGGTTTTCTCTCAGACAATTTCAAGCGGTCCTTCCAGCGGCTGCTCTGCCTCAGCTGGATGGACAATGCTGCAGAGGAACCCATCGACTACTATGCCACTGCCCTCAAGAGCAGGGCATACAGCGTGGAGGACTTTCCCCCAGACAATTTGGAGTCGGGGAGCATGTACAGGAATGGCACTTGCACCTCCAGGATTACCACCCTCTAAGGAAGCATTCCTGTCCCCCAGCTCCCTTACTGCCCCCCACCTGGAGGGTGAGCGAAGCCAGGGCTGTGGCAGGGGGAGGCTGGGAGGGAGGGGATTTTCGTCCTGACCACCGCCAGCAGTGTTTGGCACAACAAAGAGTGAAGAAAACCCCACAGCCTTGATTTGCTGCCCCCCTGCACCCTGGTTACCCCCCTTGAGAGCAGGTGTATTCTCTGATGCTTTGACATCCACTTAGTGAATTGTGGCTCTCATGGGTTAGCTTAGGGTCTGGTAGCCTGGCTCTGCCACTCCTCTCTGTGTCTGACAAGTGGCTGTAAACGTCCTGCAGTGACTGTCTTCTATCTTTGTACAGTTTGCCCCCCCACTGGCTGGATACCCCAGGCCACTGAGTCAAGCCTGCCTCAGTCAAGCCCCAGCATTGAGGCTCAGGCTCCCCTCAGCTGAAAATGACCCTGCCCAACATCTGTCAGTACACACCTCCCCTTCAGAGATTAGAAATGCTGGAAAAATACCCCCAAATACACACCTTACCCTCCCCCAGGAAGGAGTGAGTGGCCTGTCTCTGCACCTACCCTTCCCTCCCCCTGGAATAAAAAAGAAAATGGGGAACAAAAAGTCCCCGAGAAGGAAGCAGCACAGTCACGGGAGATATTTTTTTGCTTTGCAGACAGCTTCCAACTCACTGGGACTTTGGCTCTGTGCTTCTTGGCAGAAGGAGAGCAAAAAAGGTCTTAGGAAAAAATCTGATTATTGCTGTGCTTTGGAGCTGTGCGGCAGATTGCTGATAATGAGAGATAAGCAGTCCCGTGACACTTAGGGAGCAGAGAGCTGGGACTCACTGAGATGGGAGCTGGGGGGACCACTGAGCTGGGAAATCTTTGAATCTGTCCACACACACAATAAAGTGTGCTGATAATAAAGTTTAAAGGGAGTGCTAGACTGTGAATCTGCTGTCTTGAGCCTGCTCCATCAGCTGTGAAACAGCGATGAAGGGAGCTGAGACAGTTTTTGAATGACCTGGGTGATGATAAAGTCACTTCAGCCTATATGGGAAAAGGGGGAGTCATTTAAAAATCTCCACCAGTCTCTGAAATAAATACTTGACAGAAAAAGTAGCTGTTTGGTCATAGCTATTACCCTAGCTCCAGTTTGTTCTGTTGCACTAAAAAAACCCAACAAAATGGGTTTCATATGTTGCCAATGTAATATACTGGCCCAGAGCTTCTTAATGATTTGTTTCTGAGAATTCTTGTTTTTAATGTGTGCCAGATGTCTTCTTGTTTGATTTTTTTATTTGATTCTAGTCACTGTGTTGTGAATGTGTTTTTCTGAAGCAATTTATACTGTGTACTTATGTCAGTAGTGGCTACTTGCAAGGTTGCATTTAAAATGGGTGATGCTCAAGAAGGGTCCTTTCCAGACAAAAAAATTGTCCTTTTTTCTAACTCTTTCACTTACATTGTCTCCCCCACAGAAATTCTCTCTTGAATCTTCTCTCTTCTCTCTGATGAAAAAAAATTCATATAGACAGATGAAGCTTTCTTTGATAAATGACAGCTGATTAAACGAAACCTTCTATCCCTACTCCCTCTTATCCCACACAGAAGAGTCGGTATGGACTGTGTTGAAATAAGCAGCTGGTTTTTGCTTTCTACCACCTATGCTAACAGTGTCACACAGTGGCAAGTGTCCCAGTAGCTGTGACAAATCACTTCTCTAGCACAATACTGTGTTTGTATTAATTATAACTACTGGCAATTTGAAGCAAGAGACTGGAAAAAATCTCTAGTAGCAGCATACCCATAGCATTGTACTCGTAGCTGCAGTGCTTAAGTACAGTGTTAAGTGTAAGGTTGACAGTTAAGGCATCTAGTATTTGTGGTGGTGGACTTACTACAGGTTTTTGTTAAATTATACCCTTTAACTTTTCTCAGCAGCAAAAAGCAGGATGCTACTTTGTACATTTCTTTCACCAAAACTTAGGTACTGTTAAATGAATGTATAAATTTAGTATTTCAAAGTTGTCTGATTCAAAGTCCATCAAAATGAAAGAAAAAAAATCATAATTCACTTCAGTGGACTGTGAGTCAGCTCCTTTTAGTCTAAAAATTGCTAATGTGGGTACTGTTACATCCTTATTAAAATATTTCATGAAAAGCTTTAACAATTGTACAGTTTCTTTTCTTTTACTTCCTAGAGAACATGATTTAAAGAAAATTTGCAAATATTAAATTTTGTAATGTTTTACATGTACATATGGGGAAATAAGGATGAAATCACTTTATAAGCTCAATTAGCTTTTTCAAGAAATCAAGCATCTGTCAGAACAGTAAAATGCCCCATGACATCCATGATGCTATTTCCAGAGTTTCACTTGAATTCTCACTCACAATATCTTCAAGATGGCATAAATCTCATAATCTTATGTGGTTCTTTTCGCCCAGGTGTATTCTTATGCATGGTCAGATTAAACAGAGATTCAGTCTACTTTTTATTGTTGAATTGGTTTAATATCAGACACGATGAAGCAAGAGTGAAAAAGCATGAAGATTCACACTGCATACTCAGCTTTGATAAAAAGTTGATCTGTTTTTTTGTTGGCTCATTTATTTTTTTTTCTCTTTGCCTTGTAAAGGTTGCTTTGGAAGCCTGCACACCTACCAGCATATGCACTTTCGTTTCAGTTCTCCCAGGCACATTGCAGGGGTTGGGTTGGCGCTTCAGTAGATGGCAGGCTTGCCTTCAGATGGATTGGCTGATTCACTCCCAGCCAGCGCTGCCCCTATGATTCCTGGCTAAAACACCCTGGGTGGTTTCAGCTGGAAACAAAATCTGTTTATCCTGAACTAACAGTTGTTCCTGCTATTTTTCACTCTGGGAGAGGTGGTCAACAGCAGTAAATCATTCAATTTAGCTAGAAAGAAAGTTAGTTCAGTCTGTGTTTCTATATTAAATAGTAGAACATAACTCCCAGGAAGAAAAAAGTTGTTCTCATGAAATAATGTGTACCAGAAAATAAACAGAACTCTTTTTAATGCTTTCCAAATGACAAATAAGAGTATTCAGATTTCACATGGAAATTATTTCAACTAATGCTTAATTCACTGAAAAAAGAGTATAGTGGTTTATTTCTTGGTGACATTTTGACTTTTTATACAGCTGCAAGTAGGTGAATTGTGATTTGTAAACAGTAGTAATTTTTTTGCTTTTCCCCCATGAGTTTTAGTTTGTATTTTAAAAATACTGCATCCACTTTGTCATGGAAATTGGCCTTGTGGCCACTGAAATGCAGGCAACTTTTGCACTTTGTTTAGCCTGAGACCTATACCCAGCAGAGGGACAGTGGCAAGTAGTATCCAGTCAATGGACTGGACTGTTTCTTGTTCCAGAGGACAGTCTTCACGTGGAACACATATCAGGTGGGCAGCACACATCAGCCACAGCATTATCCCACTCAGATGAAAGGAGCATAGGAAATCCCTTTCCTTTCTCACCAGGCTTCCCAGTGCAGTAGCAAAGACAACACATCTCAGAATCCTGAGCTGGCTGCTACCTGCACTTAGTGGACTTGAACAAGACTGGTCACAGAGGCACCTTATGTCTGGGCAGTGGATAAAAAAGATAGTGGCTGCATGCAGATATTCTGCCTCTTCAGATGGTCTCTGCAGCAGAGAACATTACACAGAGTATGATTTCTTTGCATTTGACACTTAAAGAGCCCATTTGATTTCTTCACAGAGAATGAGAATCAGTTTTCTGAATGTGATGTAAGAATTTCTGAAATGCCAGCTTTCCAGTGAATCAGAAGTTTTAAAACGTTCTGGTTGTTTCTGGAAATCTAAAAATCTGCATTTCTAATGTCTGTGGCATGCTCTATTAACACTATGCTATTCAATGTAATTTAACCTGTTTGCAAAATCAGCATCCTAATTCTAAGTATTAAACTAAGTCCTACTGAAATAAAATAACCCAGTGATGTCATACATTCATGTTATATAAGGTTTGACTTTACTTTGCCATATTTCTAGAACAGTTACAATTTAATGTCATATAATCCTGATCAAAAAAAGGTCCAAGAAAAATAATAAAAAAAAAATCAGAAGAAATCAGCCAAGAAAGAAATACTAATCCAGTCTTCTAAACTCTGTGATTTTAGTACCTAGAAACCTTACTTGACACCAGGAGAATAAAATATTTCTACTGAATTATGTATTCAGCATTTCCATCCTCTTCAACATAGCCTTATTTGGCTGATAACTTCAGGCTGAGCCACTGGAAGAAAGGATGATTTACTAATTAGATTTCTCTTTAAGAAAAATGCTTTTAGATATTACATTTTGTGAAAATAAATGGCCAAGAAAAATAGGTGAACCTGAGTATACTTTGAGAGTATTTCAAAGTATATCATTAGATGGCTACAAACCAAGCACAATTTTGACAAGACAGATGCTTTTCAATAAAAGCTAACTATGCCCACTCCCTTCCAACTTTGTTTCTCCAAAAGCCTAAAATATGGGTTTGACAGAGCAATAAGCAGCTATGAAGCAGAGATAGCAAGATGCTGTATCCTGCCTGAGGTATATAGGGTTTTGTGTCCAGTCTCGATGGAATATATTTGTCATTATATCATATTATCATGTTTATGATGGGTAGAGTCACCTTGAAAACTATATAAATGTACAGAAAATTCCTTCTACTCTCTATTACACCCCACCCCTCAAACAATGTCTTTCCTGTACAGGTTCTTATACTGCATAATATGCCTAAGGGCCGCTCTGTGGGTCCTTGAGCTTCCTAACTAGAAAGGCTCAGATAAAAGTGCCCAAATTCACAGCATAGGGAGGTTGTAGGACAAATAACAATTACCAGATTTCTGACTTGGGATCTGAACTGTGTTGTATTTATGACTTGGAGCTGGATTGCATTGTCTCCACTTACCATGTTGCTGACAGTGCTGTTGTCAGTGCACATGTGGGCCCCACCAGCCCAAGGGAAGCTTCTGAAGGGTGCTGGACTGCACTGCACTTTACAAAGCTGAGCAATGCCAGGTGACACCAGTGCTGCTGCCACAGGCTGAGCACGGCACAAGCTCAGCTCATTCACACAGCACTTGCCCATGCTCGGATTCAAAATGGAAAGCCCAAGGGACTGCTGGTCAGCTGGAGTGGTCGAAAACATGGCAAAGCTGGATATTTGGGGGAGAATACATATAAAAGAAGGCAAAAGTGATGGATACTTGATACTGAGTAGACTGAGAGAGAAGGAATCTGAAATGGAGAAAAATCAATATGTGATGGCCAGGAGAGGCCATTTTGCTAAGAACAGAAGAAAATGAGTCCAGTACAGGCATTGTAAAGCAGGACTTGGATCTTTCACATAACTAACTTCCACTGTTTAGAGTACAGCAAATACATAAACTCCCAACTCAGCAAAAAATATGGAATTGTGCTTTTTATGTCAGCTGCTGTTTTCAAAGCTAGTTGTTATTTTTGAAGGTTAGAAAGTACCTAGGCATTTTTTCTAAGAACTAAATGACAATTTAGGTACTTTATGGAATTACTAGAAACTCAGAAAAACATGGCAGAAACAGCTAGATAATAGATTTTTCTGAATTTTAATTTATTTTGGATTTTTCAGACACTTTGAATTTCACAGATTTTTTCTTCTTTTATCATTAAAATAGAGAAAAATACCTAAATTTTTTTTGCTCGACACAAACCAGGAAGAATCCCATATTGACAAGAGAGAAATTGAATACAGAAGAATTTTCACTGCTTTTTCACCATCATAAAGTAAAATTTACAAAATTTCTTACTTGAAAAGAATCTTCTGTACAATGACTGGGAAAAATCCTTTCCCTTAGAGAAAGATATACTTGTAAGAATGAAAAGTGATGTAACGCATCCCTCTGCACAGACATTGCAGACTTAGATTACTTATATATAATCTCACTCAAACTATCCGTATTTTATAATCTTATGTTATGTTCCAGAGAACAGTGTAAATCATTCTTATCAGGCCTGCTGGTTCCATTCCAAAAACAAAAGCATGCTTTTCTGACAGGTTACAGCCTATATGCTATTCCTGGCTTAATGACTGAAAATGTTTATTTGTTTGCAATCCACCACATTTTGAGTAACACCTGAAAATATATGCAGCAAGAAGATGGTCAGGACAGATGCATCCTGGTAAAGATGGCTGCTTGCCTGTCTTTCTCATCTTTCCCTCCTCAGGTCATCGTCTCTGTGGACCTGCAGTCTTCTTTCTCTTATATTACCCATAAAATGCATAATAGTAGTTGTTTTCCCATTTTCTTACTTAGAATGCAAAAGGACTGGAAGGAGGGGAAGGACATAACAAATGCAGGACCACCACTGTATCTCTGCATTCCCCAACTCCACTGCTGCTTCCACTCCACCTGGAGTACTGTGTTCTCCTCTGGGGCTCCCAACATAAGAAGGATGTGGACATGCTGGAGTCCAGAGGAGGCCACCAAGATGGTCCAAGGAATAGAACAACTCTCCTAAGAAGACTAGGCTGAATGAGATGGGGTTGTTCAGCCTAGAAAAGAGAAGGCTTCCAGTACCTACAGATAACTTTCCAGTACCTACAAGAAAGTTGAAGAACATTTTCCTGGGGCTTGTGGTGACAGGCCAAAGGGAAGTGCTTCAAACAAGGAGGTGGGTGTGGATTAGGTACGAGGAAAAAATTCTTTGCTGTGAGAGTAGTGAGACACTGGACCAGGTTGCTCAGCAAAGATGTGAATGCCCCAATAATATAAGTGTTCAAGGCCAGGCTGGATGGGCTCTGAGCAACCTGGTCTGGTGGAAGGTGTCCCTGCACAGAGCAGGGGGTGGAATGAGAAGCTCTTTAAGGTCCCTTCCATCCCAAACCATTCTATGACTCTGTGATTCTAGTCAGAAATACAGAAAAGGGAAAAGGCTTGCTTGCTAACAGATGACTCCCTTTACACATCCACTTTCAAGCCTTCCAATCCCAGACTACAAGCCCAGAAGAGAAAGACAAGGCTGCATATTGGGAGAAGAAGAAAAGACATTAGGTTTAATGTTTTGAAGCCCTGGGAGTGTGGTTACTGCTGCTGCTGCCCTGCTGTGTTTGCCTTTTGAGTCAATTGTAAATCTTTAGTGAAATACATGAATTGCCATGCTACAGCCTTGGTAAGCAGCCACATACTGAAGGAAAAAAAATTACTTCTAGAAGGAACTACATGGCATCTGCCAGTGATTGACCTCCATGTAATAAATGAGGAAAGATAACTGGGATTTAAGACATGAAAAAAAATTAAGTGATAGGAAATTTCTAGGGGAAGTACAGAATCCATTATATTTTTAATATTCTTTAAGCTGTACAATACACTTAAACAAGGAGAAATGTTGTCAGAAGTACTCCAGTTTTTCTGATGTCCACTTACAGATTTCATTTCAATCCCATAGAACACCTAATTAAGCCCTTAGCAGCATAAATCATTATTTTTTTAAAAATGTGAAAATTAAAATTTTAGTTCTGATTATTTGATGAAACAAACCATTGAAATTCATCACTTGTTCATAAATAAAATGTACAGCTGACAAATTATATGCTTACCAGACAAACTATCTTTGTAGGAATTAAGTAAATCTAAAATTGGCAACATGGGATGCTTTTTGGATAACTGTGATAGATGAGATCTGGACATTCCTATACTTTGCAGGAATCACCATTTTCAAATTTATACTTACAGTTTCTTGCTATCACAATTTCATTACAAATGCAAGCATTGTAAAACTCACAAAATTTGTATGGGATTTATATGGCTTTAACATGGGATGAAATAATATTTTTCCTATGCTGGAAAAACAGTTGGAAAATTATATATTCTTATATAATGTTCAGTCAATGGACATGTATGCAACATGAGAGAAAAGTCAAGATTTGTCTCTATCCTTGCCATGTTTTGTAAAAATACTTGCATTTGACTGCATGTTTTTATATGGTGTTACATAATAATTTTTTTCATAACCAGACACTTCTATTATCTCAGTACTTGTTATGATTATCTGTACTCATTATGATCTTACTTATTCTCCTTCTGTGGATGTAAACAGCAAACCCTGCTCTGAATCTGCCTTGCAGACCAGTGAATCATGGTTGTGATATGAACCAATGGCTGCATAACAGATATGTGTCGGTTTCTTATTCACTAAAGACCCAATTTGATCAAGAGTTGAAAGCAAAAATAATCAATCCTTTCTCCCAAACCATCTTCCTTTTGGTCTGAACCATTAGAGAAAGAGAAATTAATACATTTCGAACCTGCTCAGATTCCAAACAATTCCAAATGCTATTTGTTTTGTATTCCACTGACTGCAAAAATAAGGTAAAGAACCCCTGACATAAAAAACCAAGAATTTCTAATGTGTAAAAGCAATAATAAAATTATGACTATTTAGCCATACCATGAATTGACAGAATGCGCTATGAGCTTGCTTTTAGAAAATTGACTTGCATAGCTGGAGACTTAAGTGAGCTGATTTTTCTGATTTAATTTTAAAAGTGTATTTTACAGGCATTTAAATGTAAGTAGATTCCATATGCCTTCTTTACAGTCAGTGCAGAGAAAGGGCACTTTCAGGATGTAATTCATTGGTCCTGTTTTCAGCATCTTATCTAAAATTAGATTAATTGCAAGCATATATTTCTCTCTACAAGCAGTAAGGGAGTCTAGGTGAGTAAAAAAGTCTAGATGAACTGTTGGAGATGTCTACACATGATAAGATGCATCCCATCCTTAAATGCAAAATAGTCTGGTTTCAGATGAGTCAAATTATAAGCCAGTGGGAACATAGAACCTTTGTGTTGTCCCCTAGATATATGTCTAATGATCCTGAATTGTGTGAGAAAAAGAACTCTCAAATCAAAACATGATTTCACAGGAGGAGCAAAATGGGAATTATGGGACAGGTGAGTGGCTTTCAAGGGCATGAACTCGTATATTTTAACTAAATAGTCTGAGTCACATACTGAGAGATGCCAAAATAAGTAGTCAGGTGTTGAAGTCAGCACTTAATTGTTTGCTTGGTAAGACTCCAGAAATAGAGAATGAGAGAGTTTCTAGAGTTTGGAAAAACACACCTGGACAGTCCCATCCAGCATTCAGCTGTCTGATATGTGAGAAGGACTAAAACATAGAAAAAAATAATTTAGAGAGGCTCTCATTCATCTTAGTTACTATTTGCTTATACAGCCCCTGAGAGAAGAAGAGAGTTCTACATATACCACCCCATAAAAGAAATTACTTACAGTGACAGAAGCAGGTATGTTATTAAGAAATAAGGCATTAATGGCTAAGTCATTTTCCAAATCTGTGCACATCTGAATGTAGAATCAAGCCTCCTGCCCAAGCTGAAAACACAAATGTCAGAAACATAAATGTCAGATAAACAGATTAGAAAAGTATGCAGATTCTGAGTCACCTTGTAATGAATAGCATTCTCACCAAGCTGGATTTAATTCCTGTCATGATACAAGGGAATTTATGGCTACAGTCAGTCTGATGGCTCACAAATGCCAGTGACCTCCTTACCAAAAGCAAAAGACTATCTGTCTCCCAGATAGCAACTGCCTATCACCATTAAAGGGAGAAACAGGAAAAAAAGAAAAAAAAAACCTTATACTACGTAATTCTTTATGCTTAGCGGATGTTTACACTATATTTATCATCAAGTCTTTGCTTGCTATAAAAACAGGTATTATTAACATATTATTTTTTGAAACAGAGTTCTTCAAACTCAACAGGAAAGTGTCAAGATTAAAGCAGTAGTCAGAATGTCAGCTCTCAAGAGAGGAAAACAAATAACTGCATTTAAAGAGACATTTCAGAGTTTAAAGTTCTCTTAAGGGAAGAAAGTATTCTCCTATTCTCCCTGCGCCCCAAAAGGCCTGGATGAGACCAGTTAGCTGTGTATAACTGCACTCAGAAAACCTTGAATCAATGTTTAATATTAGAACTTTAATTGAAAACCAACAACATCATCATCATCATCATCATAAGTGAGCCTCAGCACTTTGAACTGCACAGAAAGCAAGTTCTGCAGCCAGGATGAAAGCTCCTCTACGGAAATTCCTAAGGGAAATCACAGAGGAAGTGTTTACCTCATTTAGAAAAGGGCACAAACGGTGAATCTTTCCTTACTCTCAAGAGACTCCATGGAAAACAATATATCTGCCTAAAGAGAATGAGATTTTCATGATGTATTTGGACTCATGTTAACTCCTTTCATAGTGTGGTGTGTCAGCACCTTGTCTGATTCTAAGGGAGCCACATATTGCATACAAAAAGCAAGTTTTGTAACAACACAACTGAGGAGAAAACCGTAACTGAAAAATTTATTCTCTTCTACAATAAAAATGAGTATGAAGTAACAAACAGGGCAGTGATTTACATCATCCTTTATTCTTTTCATCAGATGAAGTATAAAACTGACTCCCCATTAACCTTGCACTTCCTCAGCAGTTTAATAACTTTCTAAGTATAGAAATGCTCTTTCATTTTTTAAGAATGTCAGTATGAAAGTATATGGGTTGCAGTTTCATCTAAAATTATGGCAGTTCACCTCTCCAAAAATTCCACCAATTAGATTGAAAATGAGAGCCTCCAAGTACCATTCAGGCCAGGAGTGACTTCGAAATTACAAGATGCAAGTGCTCAAAGTGATCCACTTTATACTTGCTCCAAAGAAGGCACCCGACAAACAGTTTCTGAGAGGATAAAAATGCACAATTGTTGCAGCTGCAATCGCTTAGTCGGCCAGGCTGTTCTATTTATATTTTAGTGAAATCAGCACCGAAATAACTGTTTTTCAGACCGACAAAAACTCCCGACTGTCCAGACTTCAATCCCCTCAAAAGAACGTTGCTACGCAGTTGCGATGATGCGCAATCCCTGCCCAGCCAAGTCCTGCGGCGCCTCTCCCTCGGCTCCCCGCGGCAGCAGGGCTGGGGGCAGGAGGGACGTGGGGACCCGAATGCTGGCCCGGGTGGAAGCTGCCGCTCAGGACAGCCCCGAAGGATGCGGCCTCGGCGGTCCGGGGCTATTCACCACCCGCTGCTCCGCTGTGCTCCGCGGAGCCTGCCTCCGCCTTGCTGCCGGCCTCCGGCGGCTCCTTGTCCCCGCGGCCCTCGGATTTCTTGTTAAAGCAGATTTTGAACACCCCCAGGACGGTCATGACCAGGATGACCAGCACCACCACCGCGACCGTCACCAGGATGAAAACGTAGTTGGAAGAGGAGGAAGAGGAGGAAGAGGAGGAGGGCGGTGGAGCAGCCCTCTCCTCTCCGCCGGCGGCGGCCGTGGTGGTGGCGGGCGGCTCCGTGGAACCGCCGGGTGTCGGGATGGAAGGACGCCGCCCCTCCACCCTGGCACCCGACGTCTCCGCGGTGCCACCTGCAGCGGTGGGGGCCGGCCCCGTGCTCGGGCAGGGGGCTCCGTCCGGGCTGCCCGGGGTGCAGGCACAGGCGAAGCCGCCGGCGGCATCGCGGCACCCGGCGGCCTCGGCGCACCGATCGCTGTCGGAGCTCCTGCGGCCGAAGGGGCAGGGGCAGAGGGGCTTCTCTGCCGCCTTCCAGGCGAAGCCGCCCGGCTCGGGCTGGCAGGTGAACCGCACCTCCCCGCCGGGACACGCCACCGTCAGTACGGTGCCAGGCGGGCTGAAGCCGGGGCCGCCGCTGCGCTCCTCGAAGGGGAGCCGGTAGTCGACGTCGAGGGCGCCCGCGGGACTGAGGTCGGGGCAGGCACCCTCGTACTGGTACTTGCAGAGGTAGCCCGGGCTTTTCTGCTGGCAGACCCGCTCCTTCCAGCCCCAGCTGGGGCCGTCCCCGGGGTCAGCCGCCAGGTGCAACCCAGCGCAGCGGGCGGTGAGGCAGGACCGCAGGGGCTCCTGCAGCCACTGGCCGAGCGCCGCCGGCACCTCCTGCGGGGCCGTCTCATCCTCGATGCCCTCCCAGGAGAAGCCGCGGAGCGGCTGCTCCTCGTGGGTGCAGGCGGAGGCGTTCCTCTTCAGCCCGACCCAGAACAGAGCGGGCGCGGGCACCGCCGCCTTTGCCAGCAGCCCTAACAGCAGGCGTAGCTCCGGCTCGCCGCTGACCCAGGCGAGGCTGCCCCGCCGCTGGTCGCAGGCGCCGCGGGCCTCGGCGTACGAGACGTTGGCGAGGTGGGCGCTGAAGCAAGGACCTGCGGGCGGGCAGCGCACGGCGGCCCGCGGGGGCGGCGGGGTCTGGCCCAGGGCGCAGGCCGCAGCCAGGAGCAGGCACCAGGGCCCGGCCTGCTTCATGCCTGCGGCGGGACGCGGCGGGCTGAGGGGCCCGGGCTGCCCCTTTTGGCTGTGGTGGCGTTCGGCCCTGGCTTGGGCTGGCCGCTGCTGCCCGCGCCGTCCCTCTCCAGCGCCGGCCCCGCTCCCACGGCCCTCCCCCGGAGCTGCCGGAGGAAACGTGTCGGGAGCCGTGGCTGACCTCGGCATCCTCCGTTTGTTGGAGGGCCCAGGACAAGCAGCTCCCGGCGCCGCCAGGAAGCGCTCGCCCAGCCCGGCGGGTGGTGCCCAGCCGCGGGGTAGGACGGTGCCTACTCCGCTGTCGGAGGGGCCGGAGGGTGGCGAAGCCCAGAGCCGCAGCTGTCGGACCGGGGTCACGGGCCCCGTGTCAGGCCCCTGTCTCCGAGACGCCCAGGCCTATCTTGCCAGCTTGTTGCACAGCGCTTTCCGAAGTACAGCCGTCCAGCTTCAGTTCTCTTCCTTGAAGGATGGAGGTTTCTTGGTTAGGTGAGGCTGTGCAATCAACCCCGTAGCTCCCGATACAGGGGATGATTTAATCGTCACAAAAGCTGATTCAGCTCACAGTTTTCCATCAGGCTGGTCTAAATGCATCATACATCAGGTGCCTGCGTTGACTTCAGTAGTTGTTCTTGAATGAGTTTCACTGATTCACTGCAACTGTTCTTCCAAATGTAGTCCCCATGTTGCTTCATTTTCATACTCCTTACTGTTATTTCTGTATGCTGTTGCCTGACGTGTACATTCAGATACAGCACACATCTGAATCTCTTCCCAGCTATTTTATTTGGCATGAAACTGCGGGTATATATGTGCATTTTTTCCCCCAGGTTTGACTTTGGAAAAACACTTGTCAATGTTTTGGTTTTGTGAATAAAACATAACACAAATTTCTAGTATTTGAATACCATGGGGTGGGGGGAAGGGGTGGAGAAGGAGAATAAAGCAAAAAGTAAATAATGAATCTGGAGGTTTTAAAACATAAGGTTTCTCAGTAATTGCAGTCCATTTGGGTTTTATGGAAAACGGGTTTTCATACTCGGGTTTTATGGAAAATAAGTTTTCCTAACAAAACAAGAACTTATTGTTTTAATTCTTGATGAAACTGGATTTCTGCTTAATCAAGGTGTCAAGATTCTAACAGCCACCAAAATGTACGGTGTTGTAGCAGCTCTGTATACAGAGCTCTGCTGCCTACTGGAATTGTAACTCGTTCGTTCATTCTTCTCCATGGTGCATCAGGGCAGAGATATTGAGCCATTTTCTTGTGTGGGTCAGCACATGGAGATTCTTACTGCCTGCCTGCATTTTAAGCAAGAAAGATGCAATTCATTTTGTATCAGAAAGCTTTATCACCTGCTATTCTCATTCCTAATTCTTCACTAGATCTGGCTTTAAATGTACCCAAACTGAATGAATTGTTCCTTGAGCTCCCTATTTTTCTTGATGATGTACAAAAGCTGTGCTTCTGCACATACCTGTCAAGTTAGTATCTTGAGACATTTTCCCCCAATCTGGTTGATAGATTTGAGAGAGAAGAGAGTTTACTACAGCTTTACTATTGCCTTCTTATTGAGGAATGCTTACAAGGTTTTGCCTAATATTCCACTGCAATCCTACAGCTTCACTTTGTTTTCTCTTTCAGAATTGAGTTCATTTATTACAGCCGAATAGAAGCTAAACTTTATAAATAGAAGGAATAATGTAGAAGCCCCAAAATTTTAATGTTGTTCTTCAAACCTAGGATTCTATCCCTGAGGAGGAGAATGCAGTTCAGTACATGAAAGCCTTTGCTCCCTTGAATCTCTTCTTAGCTGCCAGCCAAGGGCATGATTTGAGCTGTCTGGGTTGGCCTCTCTACCAGGTAATTGATGGCTATTACAGGCTCATTTCACACAGGTCATGACTTTAATTTCCTGGGCTATATATGAACCAGCAAACTGGCAAACCAGTTTAGAAACAATAGGTTAGCCACCAGTGCCCTGGGCAGTCCAGTCTCATCAGAAGAATTTGTAGTGCACAGAAAGATGAAAACACTATTGCCAAAGCTGAAGGCTTTTGCCAGCTGAAAACAGGCAGTGGCTGTACATCTGCTTGATCTGCCTTTATACCTGCTCTCCTCTCCTATTGCTGCCCCTGAATGTCCCACAAAATATTTTGAAAATAACGGGTCTGCTGGATCTCCAGAAAACAGCTCTTCCTCTGTTTTTTTATAGTTCTAGTTCTTACATTTAGGTAAATAACAAATCACTCTTCATGGGGCTTTTTCTGGAGAAGTCCTTTCTTGAAAGAGAGGATTAGCTATTCTCACACAAGTGCTGGTACCAGTCCTCATATGAGGTAACTAAACTTCTACATATAAAGAAGGCTTCATTACATAAATGTAAACGTTAGAACTGCTGCATGTATAAGCTCTAATGTAGCTGTTGCTTTCAATAGTTAAAGCCTTATTTGGGTGTAGTCATTCCTTAGTCTTTTTCCTGTAAGATCTTAGCCCTTGAAAAAACAGTGGTTTGCTTTAATGATATTTTAATAAGAACCACTGGGGTCTTTTTTTATTTCATTATGTAACTGTATCTATCTTATAATAACACATACAATTTTACTAAGGAGCTGTGTGAGAAGTGCTGAATTAATAAAACCATTGTCTTTAAGGGTAGATTCCTTTTGTACTTTTATAAGGTAAATTACACCTATTCTTTTTGCAGCTAACCAGGAAATATGTCCTCCATATATCAGCACATACTTTGCTACTGCTAGGGCCTAAGGGGGTGTATTTTCATTAGAAGTAGTCTTGTTGAGGGATACAGTATCCAGATCTTGCTAAGAGCTATATTTTACTTCTCAGAGGTAGATGGATGGCGCAGTAACAAGATCTGCCTTGCTTCGAAGGGGACAAGTAAAATGATCATGTCACACTAAAATGTGTAGAGCATGAGGACAGTAAATTTCTCTTCTCCAGAGGGGATACAGGAAATGTCTGGAAATAGATCTGTCTAACTGTTATGCGACAAAACCTGGAGACAGTACCTAATATCAGAAGCAGCTATCTTTTCTGCTAGTATAAAGAAGGGCTGCTGATGTGCACCTCCATTTATCACCTGGTTTGTTGCATGATACAGATTTGTTTGGGGCTGGAAACTATGGACAGGGAGCAAGAAATGAAGATCAGTGTTCTGGCAGCACTGCCTGTTTGCACAGCTTCAGCCTTTAGCTTGCTGCAGCCTTGCAAAGTCTACGCCAGTTGACTGTGGTCAGGCCATGAGTACATGTGATCCCTATGAGCTCTCTCCTTTCCTCTGATCCCAACTAGTAACTCCACTGGATCCAGACATCCTTCTGCTGAATTTGTTGTGGGTAAAGTCAAGACTTACTCCTCATATCTTAGTGTTCTGCTAAGATACAGGTAATAATTTACATAACCTAATGTAAAGAGGTATTTTAAATAAGTGAAAATGGCAGTCACTTGGCAGTGTGCCTCGAAAATTATCCTCCTTTTGTCTCTAAGGTCTCCATGAAACAGTATCTATATTATATAAAAATGTATATGGTATATTATGGTATAATATGTAAATATATATATGGTTTATCAAATAAGGCAGCCCTACATTTCATATGTAATTTGTGTTTAGACAAAGTATTTTCTCACTAAACAGTTATATTATTCTTTAAGACAATATCTGAGTTTTAAAAATAAGACTGTCTTAAAGTCAATGAGAACTGTCTCATTTCAACAATGTGATGAGATTTCTCATTAATTTCTCTGCATTCAATCAAACAACTTGCAACAACTCCCAATGCCAGGTGGAATCCAGCACGCTTTTGTTACTTTTCCAAGAACAGGATGGGAAATGAAAACAAGAATTTCTGCCTTATTGTAAAAAATTACACAGTCATAAGAATTTAATTATTCATCTCTCGAAAGGACTATGTAGATTATCAAGTTCACTTACAGAGTTTGGAAAAGACAACCCAGCAGGGGTCATGCAAGTCCCTGTCTACTGTAATAATAATTTCCAGTGACATTATCACGTAGCTATGGGACTTAATAACAAGGAATTATATTTAACTGCTGGTATGAACACAGTGGTATATCTATTACGTTTATGACATGGACATAAAATATAACTAATCCTGATCTGCTAAGGGGACATTTAGTAGATGAACTGCATTGATGTGGCTGTAACATTACCCCATGTGCATATGTTCCCCTTACAGCCTGATCAGTTTATATGTTCATGTTTCCATTGCTAAGTATGCAAGAAAAAAAAAGTATTCTGTTACCACTTCCATTCATCTTTAATAACTTATTAAGGAAGATTCCAATTCTGTAATTAGCTAGGGGAAATGAGCTCCAGAACTCTCAAATTAAACACACTAAATCTTTTCTAAAAATACTGTAGAGTATAAATATTTTTATTCTCACTCTAGCTCACTCCCTTCCTTTTGTTGACTGCATAATTCATACTAGTTCCATCCCAGCTTCCAAATTCTTCACATCTCCTGTATTATGTAGCACTGTCTAGCCCCACATGTGTTGAGTATACATTGGCATGAGGGGGTCCACAAGAACTGGAAGTGGGTATGACTGTATGCTCTGTTTTGCAATAAACAATGTCAGAATTAGTAAAAGCACTGAAATTCATCATGATATCAAACCTCCCTGTATCATCTTCTCTTTTCTCCATACACTGGAGAGGAGAGGAGAGGAGAGGAGAGGAGAGGAGAGGAATCAGCACAGCGTAAGTTAAAGGAATAGAGAGCTGCAGCACAGAGAAAAAATGAGTAGGCAGAAAAATGGGGAATATACACAAAAAGAAGAGAATGGGGAAGAAATCAAAAGAAGAGAGAAGTGACATCATTCACCAGAGTGGCGGAGGGAGCCGAGAGTGGCACCAATGCGGCAGCACTGGTGTGTGAGCTGGTGCTGGTGCCCACAGAGGTGTTTGCAGAGCTGGGCTTCCCCTGACAGCAGGCTGATGCCACGTGGTGCAAGGCTGTGGGCACGGAGCAAAGGACAGTCACAACCAAAGTAAGAGGCAGTTATCACAAAAAGTCAGCATGTGGATCTTCATGCATATCCTTTTAGGCAGCTGCAGGAGACACAATGTATACTGAGGGATATTCTCAGCCTTGAAGCTACTTGGTGGCTCAAAGGCCATCCTTAAAAAGCATTATTGTGATGGGTTCAACATCACCTTTATGTGATTTTCTTCCTGATCCACAGGGGTACTATCCATAGCCAGTGTCAACCATTGGTTTTGGAGGCCTGGAAAAATGCAGAGTTCTGATGTCCTCTCATCTTAGAAAGAAAAAGCAAACAGAAGAGGAGAATTAGAGACTAATTCAGATTTACCCCAATATTATTATATGTTTCTAGTATTTTATCAGATTTTGACCTAAATAAAAGGATTTTTGGAAACCAGTGAATTTCCTATTGGAATGAGAAACACCTTCATTTTTAGTAACTTCCTATAGTATTGTAATTCTACAACAAGTTCTAGGGCTGGCAGGCTTTTTGGGATGAGACAAAATTTCCTAGGGAAATAAAATAAAATAGAAGGAAATCTATTGGTAAAGGGCTGATTTCACTTCCTGGCCTTTTGCCCAGACTGACCATTTCAGAGAGTGTCTCGTAGTATTTGCTTGAAAATGGGTAAGGGATACAGACTAGTAAGAATAAAAGCAAGAAGGAGCAGCTGTGAGATGGAGAGGCAGCAGATGCTTGTCTACACAAGCAGCTAATTCAAAATGAAAAAAAATAAAAGGAAGGAAGAAAATTCTGTGCCTAGTGAAATAATTGTTGTCATGGAGATTATGGGAGGTAAACATACCTTTTATGGAAATATTTATTGCCATACTTTTTGTGAGACTAGACGGACTAAAAAGGCTTTAGTTCACTTCATTAATGCATTTCCCTCCTTTCCCTTTTTATGTAATGGCAATTCTTAAAGCATTTCCTTCTCAAGAAAGTCTGTTTTAAATGTTCCACATTGTTTGCTTGCAAGACGTAGAAGCAGAGTATCTGTATACTGTTGAAGGGGGAGAAGAAAATCTTGCTGTATGGCACATGGCTTTTTTCCTTTCCTGTTTATCATGGTAAAAAGTCCAACACTGCTGTCCTTTGCATTTGTGTGTTAAATGTGTGTTTAGTGGTACATACTCGTGCTATCCTAAATGGTTCTATACTCATCAGTTGGTACCTAGGAGCCTGAAATTTTACAGAAAATAAAGACAAGGGAGTTCTTTCACTGAAACAAGTCCCTTTTGAATGCAGATAGGCTCAAGAAAAAAGACAGTGTCTGACTTTGGACTTCCCACACACCAGGATGTGGAATATTCAGGACTGGAGTGTTACTCTGTGTCTAATTAAAATAAAAAAATTAAATTCATATCTTAACTTTATTTTCCAGAAATGATTAATAGGTAGTTTATGTGTCTTACTTGCATTTCTTTCATGTGAAGGTTAAAATCCTAGCAGCTCTGACAGTTTTTCTCAATTTAAGTGAAACAAATATCTCTGTCATGACATGTGAAGGTTTTCTTTTTTCAAAGATTGAGGTTTATCAACACTGAAGGCATCAAAGAAAAATAATTTCAGAACACAGTCACATATTCCATGCATTAGGAATTACACATTCACAAGACTTGATCTACATTTTCATTCATGAGCAGGTTCTGTTATTTTAATATAATTTTTTTTAATTTTTGCATTATGGTTGTGTCCCAGGCCATGATTGATTGATTTATTATTTCCATAGAATAATGTCATATAGTAGCAGTAAAGACAGTCCTTTTACTGCTGATAGGAATAGCTCAGGGCTGCAGAAAACGTATGAACATCCTGTGTCTCCTGTAGCTCTGTGCAGACTGAGTCCCACCTGAGCCTGTTGTAAATCTGTTCTGTGGTGGATGTGTATGTAAAAGGAAAAGCACTCCTTTGCACTGCAAATTGTATACGCGGTGGGTATGTGCATGCCCCTGTCTGGACAATTGTGGTTATTCTTCCCCTCATATTCTGGGAATGCTTGAGAAAGATCTGCAACTATTCATGCAGTAAAATAAAGCCCTAACTACTTTTTAGCTGAAGACAAAAAACAACCCTAGTATCCATATAACCATATTTAAAACAAGCCACGAATAATAGAATGTGAAAACAAAAAGTGGCCTCATTTCCTGGCATCATTTATTGTGATGCCAGCCAGAGGCTGCTCTTGAAGATCACCAGGGTTCAGGGATTGCCCGTGAGGGAAGGGACTGTCATCCCTGCTCTGCTGGTTTCAGATTTCAGCATCATAACTTTGTCTACTTCTATGTGTTATGAAAACAGTGTGACAGTAATTTGTGCTTGGTGCTCATCAGACACACTGTAATTGTGGGGAGAGGTTAGGGTCTGCAGAAATCTAATTTAGGTACCAATGAGCTCCCCCAACAGGCCAAGTTCCCCAGGGGTTGGTTTACATTTAGCAGTATTTTCCCAAGTAAGACACGATCAAGTGGTGAATGTTGCTTGCTGTTGCTTTAGCTGCCCATAGCTCAGGACAATAGACAGCCTGCAATCCAGCTGCACCACTTGGCACTTGGGTTCAAAGGGCCTTGGTTTCATATTAGTTGAATAGAAAAGGTCAATAAGAGGTGAGAGACAATTGAATGTGGATAAATAATACAGGAATGAGAGCTGCAAGTGTTTGACTCATGTCTGCTGATGTGATATTGATCTGAACTAGAAATGTCAAACCCTTCTCCACCCAGAGGTTTAGAAATGCTTCTGATGTGTGTCAGTAAGAGATAAGAATCAGACCAAGAATATATTAGCAGATGCCACAGGGAATAAAGCATAAACAACCCAAGAACAATAGTTTCTGTGTGTCAGCTACAAATAAGGTGTTCTTAGTTGGCAGAGCACGTTCTGCTTATGCCTGACCCTTCAGGGCGATCTAGGCGTGCCAAAGATTGTTCTCTTGGGAGGAGAGGTCAGGTACAAGGAGACTGTATAAGGACAAGGTGGCAGATTCATGGGACTGCACCTGTGCCCTCACATGAAGAGGTGGAGCAAAGGATGGAACTAAATGGATTTGCTCGACACTGGATTTCCACCCAATGTATTTTCTGACTGGCCTTCATATTTTACCCTGGGAGCACCATAAAGGATTTTGGGCATAATGGTGCAACTTCCAGTTAAAGAATGAATCTTCATAGCCTCTGCTATGCCATGATTTAACCCTCTAGAGGCACCTCCCCAACACACTTTCTTCCTGTAAAATACTTCACATTTTTCCCATTAGACACGTGTGTGCAGCTTGACTTCACACTTGACAAGAATTGTCCCTTCTGTATTATGCTTATTCTTTGATCTCAGATGAAAAAAAATCAGCTTAATTCGTCTAATGCATAAAGCCTTGCACAAAATGCAGTCAGATAGCAAAAGGACAGAGAAAGGAAATCCTGTAGCCTGGAGGTTAAGGCATTTTTCATGACAAAGCAGAGTTACTTCTGCTGCAGTGATTATTTCTGTATTTTATATCCACTGGAAAAAAAAACTGTCAGGAGAGACAGATGCAGAAACCCAACTAAGATTGACTGATCTTCTCCTCAAGCACAGGGTTTTGCTTCACATCCCTGCTCCACAGTCTGACAGAAGAAGGATTTGAACATACATCCCTGACATTCAAGTAAGCATATTAATCACTGAGCTGTCTGACTTTTTTCCTTTTTCTTATTTAGAGAGACTGACTACATACCAGTTTTCTGATGTATTGGAAAGCAACCAGTGGGGATTTGGACTAAACAAACCTCTTTTCCTTCCTTCTTCCCTGACAGGAAGGGCGTCAGTATGTCTCCATCTTCAAACAAGCTAGGAACATGGGACATTTGACAGAGATTGTTCCTTTGAAGTCAATACTAAATTGAGGCCTGTCTGCAATATTGAATTTGTATACCAAAGGAAAGAGCACTTACAGAAATATCTAGAGAAACAGTGTTTTTGCTGAAATATTCTGTGTTAATCTCTTGCTACATCAGGACCAAGGTGGCAATGTTGCTGCTATAAAATCAGTGAGAATCCTCTACTTTTAGATGCATTGGTTTTAGACTTACCCATGCTTTGCACCAGTGTACAAAAAGGGAATTTTATTCTTCAGCATTTGAATATTAAAGGAAAAAAGGAAAAAAATTACTTACTTCAGTAATTCCCAAAGAGTTCCCACGTCAGCATAAGAAAACTTACGGGAATGAACATACTTAATCTTGGCTAAAATCTCAACACTAGATAGATTTTAACAAAGATTCCCAAGTAATTGTGACTTCAAGTCACTGCTCACAACAGATAACATTTCCAGGGAATCAGGAATGGGGCTGGGTTGATGTCGTTGATTTAGCCAGACTCCTCTGGTAGGAGAGAAGCAAGGGAGAGAGAAGGTGAGATAAACCTTCATACTCTGAATCCTCTTGCCAGACTGGCATTATACACTACAGAGAGAGAATTAAACTAAGCTAATCTTTACGGTGTCCTTCTGACACTGTAAGGATTAGCTTAGTTTAATTATAACTGGCCATGCAACATACATAGGTTTTTTCTCTTTTTTTTCTTTTCTTTTTGTTTTTAATGTGAAGGGAGTGTGCTATAAGCACGAGTCTGTACCACCCGCTAGATTTTAAGTTACTCTCAGGAAAATAAGTTAAACAGGACTAAGGAATCTTAAAGTAATTTAAATTGCTTCTTTCTAGGTCAAGCAAATGTTTTATGAAACATCCTTCCTTGAAAAGTAGGCTTTATGTAGACTTTTAACTTTAGACTTGTATAGTTACACATATTAGTACAAGAATCTATGTATGTCCTCTGCAATGACAGTTCAGAGGTGTGCTTGAATGCATTCATTGCTGATATGCTGGATTTATGGCTACTGGACCAGAGGTCTGTGAAACTTTGCTTGTCTCATTCCCAACAGGACTGAAATGCTTCTGCTGTTCAGTAGTCTTGTACGCTTGTCACCATTAATGTTCCCTCTAATTTATTTCTCTGTGTGCGACAAATGACCTTCTGAATACCAATGTGAAACTTGTAGCCCTAATTCACACAATGCTGGAAATGGGACAGCAAAATAAATGAGTGTGGGATCCTCTTTTCTTTTTTTTTTTTTTAATATTCTAGGGCTCGTTCAGTTCATGGTGTAAGTTTCTACAGATTTCTGACTTCTTCATCATATTAGAAAGTAAAATTAAGTTATTTTGCAGTGCATTGAGTGCAGACCCTCAAATTACACAGTGTCCAAGGAAACATAGGTGCATCACTGATAGACATTTCTTGTGCAAAAACCTTGAACAGATTAAAAACACATCCTCCCAGCCAAGTCTTCACTTTGTGTTCTGTCATTCCAGTAATAGGTAAAGAGAGAGAAAGAGAGAGATAGAGAAGAAAGAGGCATTCAGAGTATTCAGAATTGTTCTTTACCTGACTGGGACCAGTAGTGCACTGCCTCCTCAGAATGAAAATCCCCAAGAGAAGCAGTTTGCCATTCTGGATCTATCTCTGTGCTCCAGAGTTCTGGGCAAAAGATAAGAAGGTGGATGCAAATGGATTTTGGGGCTGTGAGAGCACTGGAGCATCTGGAAGATGTGTCATATCTCAGCATACCTTGTCCCAGTCCCTATGTTTGCAAGCTAAGCTTTTGCAGATGGATTTACAGGAATCCTGAACTTGTGTTGCTTTGAGATATTACCAAACTCCATGCACATCTTCCCTTTTGCTCACTGCCTGGGGGCAATAAGCTCAGGGCTGCCACAAATTCAGGGGTACTGATAATACCCCTATCACATCCAGATGTCCTGGCCATTGCAGTGATCACTAGTAAACCTGTTAGTGGCTACAGCTGTGCCTGGCACAGGCTGCTCACTTTCATGGCTCCTTTGTTAGGCGCAGCTCAGAAGGTGGAAGCCCATTTCTGTGTCAAGTGGCTACATCTCAAATAGTCAAGCACACAAGTACAAAATTAAACTTTCCAGCAGTAAAACTTTATTGCTCCAGTGATGACATTTATTGACTTCAAAGAGTGAGCAGGCCTGGGTGGAATGGCTTCATTCTGAAGCCTGAATGGAGAAAAATATTTCGGAGCCATGTATCACTCTTACGCTCAAGTGCCGTATTTTCTAAGGCGATTTATTTGACCCCGGTTTGTACTCCAGGGTGTGGTTTCTAGAATATTGTGATGACCCACCCTTAAGGGGAAGGAACTTCTTTGGGCCTCTACAGTTATGCTTAGTGTGCATAAGCAATCCATGCTCTGTCTGAATTTGCAGGGTCTCCCTGCCTGTAGATTGTGCCGCTTAAAACAACAACCCTCTGTGTCTGAAAAGCAGACTAAGGGGCTGAGTGAGCAGGCATTCTGGAAAAACAATACTTGAACACCAAACCAAAGTGGTATGCTGAAGTGTGTGGCCTTAAGAGCACCTGTGTAATACATGGAAAAGAAAATCCTTACCCCTATTAAAAGC